>CM024760.1:105151317-105203657 GCA_014218235.1 Colocasia esculenta | reverse complement strand
GTGGATTTGGAAAGAAAGATGCACTAGAACTTTTGAAGACATAACACTTCTCCTATCCATACTACTTTATCTATCATTGAGGATGTTCGGAGCTGCTTAGAGCCAGGTGTTCCGGCCTTGTCCTTTCGGGTCGATCAAAAAAACTTTGTGAAAATTTCAATATTAGTTTGAATAAACCCATGTAACTCCTTGTTGGAGTATTTCTCTTTATAGGAATGGCATCACCTGGGTGTCATCCTATTTTTGTTTTCTCTTTCTAGACTATAGTTTCTCAACCTTTAGTCCGTTGTACTTTCAGCACTTTGCTCTTTTCCATTAATTCATTCATTTCTGGTTGACCGACCAAAAAAAAAGATCATGCTATGTTGATGGCCCACTGTTTATTTATTGTTTTAAAGATTTAATTTGCAATATAGTTGATGTTTGGTGTGGATTTTCGGAAGTAGAAAGGTTTCAATGGTCTGCCTGAAAGGTTACCAACTTGCCGTCACATTTTGTTGTGATGCGATGACGGGTTTCGTCGTGTTCTTAACGCGTCTGTTTGAATGCCCGCGTTCTCAGTGTGAATGCGACGCCTTGGGTGGTCACATTTCTAACGCTTTAAGCTATTGGTGTAGACGCGTATGTGGTCTATCGCGATTTACACTCTGACTGTCATGAGTGGTCTGAAGGTGACGTATCGGGCCGTCGCGATTATTTCGTGATACTAGGCCTTGTCGCGTTCTGTTTGGAATCGTGACCGGTAGAGTCATCACGATTTGATAGGCTTCCACTATGTCTATTGCATTTCACTTCTAAGTGAGTGTTGTGGTGTGGTGGTTGGGCAGTGAGGGTCATGTGTTGACCTAGTCCTATTGTTCTGGTATGCTGTTAAGATATTTATGTTATATCAATGATAGTAAAACATGTTATAGGATAATGGTTTGGTTTATGGTTGATTAGAGAATTATGATGTATATGTTAATCATGTTAATTATGTTAAACATGGCAGTTAGGGTAATGTGTTAAAATAATGTGGTTTGTGTGTATAATGATGTTTGAGTGCTATGGAGGTCATGTAATGACCGATGACATGCAAGATTATATTGTAGTCAAGTGGTTCATGTGTATGGTGGTGTGTAGTTGCTTGGAGGTCACGTGGTGACCAGTGATGAGCTAGTTATGATATGTCTATCAGGGTTTAAGAATACATATGTTTGTGTTTGCTAATGTTCGTATGGTTTGTGTGTTGGCTGAGTGTGGTGGTCCGCGCCTATTCCGGAATGCCTCTCTAGTTGGATACCCCAGGTTCTTTATGAGTCAGGCTCGTTGTTGCTCGGGGTTTGTCCCAGTACTGTGTGTGTACCGTCGAGGTCTATGTTATCTTCTTGAACACCCTCACTCGTGTGTTTGAGTTGTACATCTGGCTGAGGGAAAGATGCAATGGGGCAGCGACTCGTGAGTTATGGTTGTGTTCGGTCGCTTGTAGAATGCTCATGGTTTGGGGTACGGACACCAGTAGATGTACTGGCCCCAGCTAGTCATGTTTTCCAGTTCCTCACTTTAGAGAGCTCAAGCCAGAGTCTCTAAAGGTGCCATGCATGGGCCTACAGTTGTGTGTGGTTGCAGGGTGGTGTTGGTTAGGCTCCACTGTTCTTTGGTTTTACTGTCTGGACTCGGTAGTTGGACCTTTCATCCTTGATTGCTTTACTGAGAGGTAGTTCTTATGTTGTGTTGTCTGGGTTGGATATTGGCGTCATGAACCAATAGTCCGTTCCCGTGCGGTGGCATCGTTCCTTCCGACTCGTGCTTTGCAAGTGGTTGTGGCTTGTGAGTGGTTACTCACCGGTTGTGGTTTGTGACCGTTTGTTGTGTGTCGTGCTGGTGGCACAGTGGCACTTGTGGTACCTCGTGGTTTCAGATACTTGTACCCAGTGTGGGTTGTTGGTTGTTGCGAGAGATTGACTTCTTGTTGTCAGTCTCGTTACGTCCTGTTGGTGGTTGGTCTATACGGCTCGTGGCATGGTGGTTTCAGTTACCATGGTAGACTAGTGTTTCTACACTAGTCATATTGTTTCCTTTATTTACTGTGATTGTGTTAGCTAGTGCTATTTCTTTAGTGTAGTTCAGTTATATTTATGGTTAGCGAGTTTAGCTTTTGTAGTGCTTTAGTTGAAGCTGCCAGTGAGACCCTTAGTGTTGAGGTCTCGATTACTTCGTTGTGTGGTTGGTTGTGGTTGTTTTTAGGAGGTCCTTGCTGAGCTTGTGACTTGTTGAGGCTCTCTTCCTTCTCTTTCCAATCACCTATTTGAAACCTCTCTAACTCTTTTGTCGTCATCCTGGTTCCTACGTCTGTCTCTGACTTCGATGAAACTCTGTGAACCTTTTGATTTCTTCAAACTTTCTGAAGAAGGTATGTCCTTTTACCATTCTGGACCATCTCACATCTCCTTTACTATCCTTCTTAGACTTTTCCCTCGTATTTGTCTAGATGCTCTCTTCTAGGGCTCTGGATGTCTCTTTCCTTCTCTACGAAGCAGTTCCAGAGGCTAACCTTAGCCAGGCTTCGATTTGTTCAAAAGAAGTTGTAGATTTCTCCTAGTTGTCAGGCCGCCTCAGTTCAGTGGCAGACATTATTGAAGCTGGGTTGGACATGACTGTGCTAGATCAATGAACCTACTTATGAAGATGCAGTGAAGGCATTCTATATGACCCTCCAAGTCTTTGTGGATGGGTCTCTGGAAGGGTTGTCAAAGGTATAAGGATTTCCATTTCTGAAGATTTATTGGCAGAAATTTTGGATTGCCCTACCTTCAGGCACAAGATCATGATGTTGTGTCTTTGGAGAAGTAGAGATTGGGGATTATCAGAAGCTGGGTAGTATCTCTAGGAAGGGGCTTCTCATCAACGAGCTCTATACATAAAGAGGCTCCTCCATGCTATCCATACAACTATAGTGATGCCAAGAGTAGGTACTCATTCCTCTATCACAACCAGAGATGGAAACTTGCCATGGGTTTGGCGTGCGGTAGCATTGTGGCAGACTTGTACCACCAGTAGTTGAGTTGTAGTTGTGTTTAGTGTGAGCTTTGCTCCCTCGGGGTATCCCTAGGTATTTGTAGTTTTCTTTGGACATGTAATAATGTATCGAGATAATGTAAACTGTGGTAAATGAGTATGAATACATGTGCTTTCTTGTATATTATACTCATCTGTGAGGTATCCCTTATGAGATTTTGGTCCGATTACGGAGGCCGACTTGGATATGGAGCCTATATGGGCATAAATATCCAGGTCTTTATAGTTGGTATTAGAGCATGGTCCAGTTAGAATATGAAAAGATGTTAAGGTTACAATGTCTCAAAATATGGTTTAATGTCCACTGCTGGTAGTATGTCTGTGGTTTTACGTGGTTTACACATGTGTTTTTGGGTGTGTAATTTATGTGTAATTGTGTGTATGTGTTTGTATGGTTGGTAGCTGTTAGTGGTTTGCTGAGAATTGGTGTGATTAACAGTGGTGCAGTTTATATGGGCATATCAGTATGTCAGTTTGTTATAGAAAGGTGTAGTTGTTTGAAGGTTTTTAGTCAGAAAGATTGAGGAATTATAGTGGAGATTCTTGAAATGCTGTTAATTATAGTAATGTTGATTATTGTGACTGGATTTGGAAAAGCCCCACTGTTCAGAGGTTTTCTTAACTTTCGTGGCAGGCTATTTTGCACAAACTTCCACCTCACAATAATCTGAGGAAAAGGGGATTCCAGATCCCAAGTCGTTGCATCTTTGTTGCAGCTCTGAGAGAGTGAAGATCATCTCTACTTTGAGTGCCAGTTTTCTATATTGTCTGGGAGAGAACTTAAACAGATTAAACATTCATAGAGCCCCTCGTCCACCATTCTGCAGAGATTCACTCTTTACGTGCAGCTTCTCTCAAGACGGGTTGCCACTATCTTAGCTAGATCCTTGTTTCGGCAACCATATGTGGATCTGGAGAGAAGATGCAAAAGAAGCTTTGATGATGTTTGCACTTCTGCAAGCATATATCTCTTTCCATTGTTAAGACGTTCAGAGTACTATGGAACCTATCCATATACTCGTCCTTTATCGGGTCGTCAGATCTTTATGTAAAAGATTCAATATCAGTTTAATAACCATGTAGTCATCGACATGTGATGTCACATTGGTTCTTCATTAGGGCCTCTGGTCCCGTCTTTGATTTCTTCTAGTTTGGGTTTTTTATAAAAACCCAAATCCTTCTATTGTACCTGAATCTTTTACATTAATTCATTCATTCCTTTGGTTGACCAACCAAAAAAAAGTAAATGTTGAATAGTAAGTTAGAAGGTAGAATGACCAGTGCTTTGAGAGATATAAGAGATGGGATGAATAGAGGTGGTTTCCAGATAATGTACAATGATCGGAAGAGTAAATGGTAGTAGTGGGTTAAAGAACAAGATTGTTAAGAGAGGTAATAGTGTTAGGTAGTTTGGTACGGAGATTAGTGAAAGTATGTGCATATGTGGGCTATTGTGAAATCATTTGGTAAGTAGTGATAGTTGAGAAAGATTAATAGATTCAGTGGTGTTATTTAGCAAAGATAAGGTTGTCTTCTGAGAGGAATATGATTCAGCACAGTGGAAATGTTTTAGTGAAATAGAGGATCACCAAGACAGGTATATGGCAATAAGAATATATAAGTGTAAACCAAATTTATTATGGAGGTAGCAGTGTGATAGAGTTACAGTGAAGATAGTATGTCAGAATGGAACCATGTTGGGTTAGAGATTATCAACTGTAAAGAATTGAACAAATCTGATAAAGGTAAGTGTTATGTCTGTGATTTGTGCCAGTGGGTATTGAGCAGTGATTAATAACAGTGGAATTAAGTAAGTTTTGTGATCAGAGATGTGTATCAGTGTTTTGAAAGATTTGTTTAAAGTGTGAAAAGTGCAAGATAAGAATTGTTAATTAAAGAAAGAACAATGATCAGGTTATTGAGTTGGCACAGATTTCTCAGACAAGTTAAAATAATAATGGGTAAGCAGATGGTAGTTCTAAGTGGCAGATTGTGGTTGTCAGTTATAAGTGTTTGTTATATATTGCAGTGGTATATGTAGATTTTATAATATTTTACGGAATACTCAGTTTATTGTAACAGTTGAGGCAGAGTAATGGTATGAGATCAGGTAAGTGGGGTCGATCTATTTTTACGTAAGATTTAGAGATTCAGCAAGATCAGAATAGAAATCAGGAAAGGTGTTTTGACTTTTGAGAATTTGGGATTAATTGTGGTAAATAGAGTGGAATGGAAAGAGAAAGAATGAGGAATGTAGGATTGTCAGTATCAGTAATAGTGTATGGCAGTAATGGTTGCAGTGAATAAGAATAGAGATGTGGCAGAAAGGTACCTTAAGGCAGAGGAAAGAATATAAGATTGAAAGAAGACTGCTTATTTCAGTGGAATAAAGCTCATTGAATAGTGCATAACGTGTTATGAAAAAGAAAGAGCATTATGTTTTTTAAGGAATCAGTATTGAGATTATGGAGCTTTTAGTGTTTCAGTCAAGAATTTATATATGGTTAAGAACAATTAAGGAATTTTGCTTAGCCAGTTGGAATGGCAGTGGTCAGAAAGTGCTTTGCAGTTAGTTGCATGATAGCTAAAAAGAGGTTGAAGAATGTTTAATGATAAATTAAAGGAATTGAGCAGAGAGAGGGTACAAGTGGTTACATACATGAACGCAAATTTTAGTAAATGTGAGAACTATAAGAGCCAGTTGAGAATCAGTTCAGCTAGCAAGTTTTTAGTTAAGTGTGTATGGTATTTTATGGGCAGTTTTATGTAAGTTAGTTAAGTGTTCTAAAACAGTTGGCAGATAGACAAAAGGAAACAATACTATGACAGAATTGTATGAAATATTAAAGGCTTAGTTTGGCTCATGAACTAGAGCATAGAAATTGTAAGTATTAAGGTTTGACTGATTGAAGGAGAATTTGATTTCAGAAAGTGTAAAGAATATAGTTTTGAATGGATATATCAACTATTGGTAATGCATTGAGTATACAAATAGTTTGGATAGAGAATTGTTACAGAATGGAAAGGGTATCTCCGATATTGAATCAATTATGGAAGTCAGATATATCAGTGAAATGTAAGTCAGATTAGAGCAGAGTTACTGTTAAGAAAGAGTTAGCACCGAGAACGATGTATTTGAAAATTGTTTAATATGGCAAAAAGATCAATAGCAGGGATTAATGATAACTGATTTTTAGTAAGCAGAATGACACAGAAAAGGAGGTTGTAGACACAGGCTGAAAAATGTGGAAGCAGGTTGAGCCCAGGAGATAAGTGCCTACAGTAGAATGGTATTGCTCGAGTTATGAAGAAGTGAATAGAAAGAAAACAATACTGAATTGATTTGGCAAGCAAAGCAGAAATTTTGAAGAGCAATTTGAACCCATGAGTGTATCCTCTCTTGTTCTGTGAATGATTGTTTTTCTTTTTAGATGATAGTCTAGCTTGTCGTGGTTGTTTTGAATGTTGAGGACGACATTCCTTCTAGTTGATAGTAATGTAATGTCGCGATCATTCTGGATCCGTGTTGAATGGTTCTGGTGTGGCTCATAACCAATGGGGGTCATTGAGCCTTGGTTTTGGCTTTTGGGCCTTGAGTGGTGATGTGGGCCTTAGGTCTTTAGCCCATTTAGCATGCTGGTTTCCTAGTGAAAAAGGCGACGGAGTTGGTCGTCGCGTTTTAAACATGAGAGCTACCTACGTCCGCGATTCACCAAACCGCCTTTCCGATCTACGGCACATTTGGTGACGATAAGGTTTGTCGCATTTAAGGTGTCTTAAACGCGACAACTGCCTCCGTCGTGATTTTGACTGTGCATTTAATGTTTTATTTTGGGCCAGACAGAGTAGGGTCGGCTGTCTGGCGAGAGGAGGGCTGCTGTGGTGGCTTAGCGGTGATTCTGTCATTTTTCGGCTTCCTGATAGCTGGTCCGGTGCGGGGTCCATGAAAGGAGGGCATTCGGAGCATGGGTAGACCGGCGATGTGGTGTTCTTCGCATTTTATGGCTCATCAAGTTGGTAGGGAGATTTCCCTTGTGATTTTTGTTTAATGAATGGTTTGAATTTATGGATCATGCTATGTTGATGACCATTATTTATTTATTGTTTTTAAAGATTATTTGCAGTATAGTTGATGTTTGTGTGGATTTCCCGAAGTAGAAGGGGGTCCGGTGGTCTACCTGAAAGGCGACAGACTTGTCCATCGCGTTTTGTTGTGAATGTGGGACGGATTCTGTCGTGTTCTTAACACGTCAGTTTGACTGCTCGCATTCTCATGTGAACGCGACGCCTTGGGTGGTCGCGTTCCTAACGCTTCAACTGATAAATGTAAATGCGACGATGTGGTTTGTCATGATTTACACTCTGACTGTCATGAGTGGTTGAAGGCGACCTATGGCACCATCGTGATTATTTCGCGACACTGGGCCTTGTCGCATTCTGTTTGGAATTACGACTGGTAGGGTCGTTAAGATTTGATAGGCGACCACTATGTCTATCACTTTCACTTCCGAGGTGAGTGTTGTGTGTGGTGGTTGGGCAGTGTGTAAAGACCACTTTCTCGGCTTTTCCGTCCGGCGTCTGGATGACTGGCCACTAACGCGTCTCGGTTGGGCAACGCGTTAGTGTCATGTCGTGGTTCCGCCACGACAGTCATCCGTGTGCGACGTGCGGTGCGTCGCGTTCTTGTCGTGCCTGGGGTTCCCATCGCGTCTTGGTGTCATGGCCGGTCAACGGGTCAGACTACTTCTTTCTTCGTGTCGGTTGTCTGACGCCTGTCAGAGTGGCAGTGTGTCATTATGGCCTATCGCGTGTCGTAGCGCCCTTGGTGGGTGGTTCTTGTCGCAGTCTGTTCCACTCGTCCGCATTAAGGTTGTTAACGTGACGGGGCGGTCCGTCGCGTTCCGGGTGCCGGGGCTTAAGGCGCTGGCCGACTACCCCTTTCCCCTCTCTCTCCTCCTCTTCTTCCCTTTCCCCTCTTCTCCGTGTTGGTTGAGTATGTTTTGGAATTTCCTAAAGTTGTACTTTAATTATTACCAATGAACATCACTCATACTTTGATTTTAATGATGACATATTGTGATTTTATGATGACAAGTTGTGATTAAAATGCTTAATGGGTGAAACATGTTAATGTTCAAACAACATGTTTTTGATGTTTATATCTCATATTTTAATGATAATATCTTGTACTAATGATTATGTGTTAATTTGCAGGTGTATACGATTTTGCCTTGGTAGTGTCGACACACCCCTTACTGGTGTCGACACAGTGTTTCAACCCTAAGGCAAATGAGGAAGAAAAAGTCAGTGTGCCGACACAGCCTCAAGTGGTGTCGACACTATCCCAGCTCCCAAGATCCCAGTTGACAAGTCTGCATGGTAGTGTCGACACAGGCTGAAGTAGTGTCGACACTAGATCCAGTTCCCAGAAGACCTGTTTGGCAGTTCAGGACAGTGTGTCGACACTAGTGACTCTTCCCAGAGAACCAATTATGCCAGTTTGGGATAGTGTGTCGACACACTCTGAAGTAGTGTCGACACACTCCGGATAAAACTTAAATCGGGAATTCCATCTGGACACGTGGCCGCTTGGGGTTCAGGGGATCGCCTAGGTTTTTGTGCCCACGTACCCTAAGGGCTTTTATGGTCATATGGGATATAAATACCTGTGTCCTTGGCACTCCAAAGCATCCACGAGTCAAGCAGACCATTCTGGAAAAAGGAGATTGAGCGGGAAAGGGCATCTGCATCAGAGGAGTAGAGCAGCGCCGCCAAGGGAAGAAGAGAGAAGAAGAAGGAGAGAGAAGGAGAAGAAGAGGAGGAGCTCGTGATTGCAGCAGTGTTGATCAAGAGGGAGATCCAGCCGAGTTTGTAATTGGTCAGAGTCTTGAATTCTCTGGGATCTGTGTATGTGTTCTACATAGATCTCCCAATTCTACTTGTCTCTTCATTTTCATTGTTTTGAGATAGATCGTGCTAGAGTATCTATTCTCTAAGTGTGCTTGGTCTAGTAGAACTTGGATCCATTGTGGTCCAGAGGGTTGAGTACGTTGTACTCTATTTTGGAGCCCTAGTGCTCTGGGTTGGAGCCGTTGTGCTCTGGTACTTGAGCCGTGGTGCTCAAGGGCTTGTGAATTTGCTGAATTGAAAAGTGGTCTGTGGAGTAGGTTGTCGTGCCTATCTCCTGGGTTTCTTTGAGTTGTTGAACTCAAAGATGTTAGAGTCGTCGTGCTCTAGTTTGTACTGCACTTGTGTTAGTGGTTCCTCCGTTGTGAGAGGTGGACGTGGAGACACAAGTTGTGTTCTCCGAACCACCTTAAATCTTCAGTGCACTGTGGTTTGATGTGGGTTCATTTTTTTTTTTTTGGTAAGTAATACCGGGTATTTGTATGAATAAGACAAGAAGTCAATATTTAAAACATTAACTCATGCTATCACATGCCTATAGCTATGAATTTATAGAAATGACAAAGCATACTAATTTGATAAGGACGCAAGGACTTAAACTGTCTGATGATGAAATTTCTCAGATTTTATTGTGTGCTTGGAGGTAGTGGACACTTATGAATATGAATTCAATAATACTCCTACATCAGAAAGAATGGATAGGAGAACTTGCATGCGGCTACGCATTTTGGAAGCAAAAGTACGAGAACATCTCTCCTTCCAATCACCAATAGCAGATCGAAAGCAAATAAAAGCTACTGTCCTCCGGACTCCAGATGCACAGAAACTTCTAATCAAACCTTTACTTTCAGCAAGAGTGTATCCCTCGGTCTTCTATGTATTTCCAATCTATGCAGAAGTTGTAACCAAACCCATGAGGTATAAGAACACTGGAAGAAAAGATGGTTAACATTTTCCTCATGTTGATGACATAAAGCGCAGATGTTAGGACCATGCAAGCCGCGCCTTTGGATAGTATCAAAAGTCATGAGACCATTCATCAGAGCTTGCCAGACCAAGAGAGTTGCTTTGATTTGTAGGACGTAGCCAAGCTAGTTGGGACCAGGAACCTTGGGGTGATGAACTCTCCTTAGATCATAAATATGCTTGTTACTAATGGCACACTTTTCGCTTCCAAACATAGAATCCTATTGAGTTGCGTGAATGGGTATCTGTAGTATTCGCGGCCAGATCTCCATCATTCAAGGATTCGGAGTAGGAAGACACCATTTGCCATCTTGGATGAAACAACTTACAGTGGTAGAAATAGGCAGCCCAGTAATGTTTTAATATCTGTCCTCTTAAGGAAAAAATAGAATGGCCATCATCCATGGATCTTCCCAGAAGTTAATAGTATCCCCAGAACCAACTGCATACGTTACATGAGGTTTTAACCAGTCTCTAACTTTGAGAATACCTTTCCAAGCCTGAGAGTGGTAAGTTTGAGATTGCACGGTCCAGATAGAAGCCTTCTGGAGATATCTGCTATTATCCATTGGTGCCATAATGTGTCAGGATTAGATAATATTCTCCAAAGCTGCATGGTAATAAGTGAAATTCCAATTGTCAGTTGCCTTAGGCCCATCCGCCCTCATCCTTAGGTCTACAATATGACCCTTAACAAGATAAAGGCTTGTAATCTCCAGAGCATGCCAGAAGAAATTCCTTATCAACCTCTCCACCTCACCAATCAAACCCTTAGGAAGAATGAAGAAAGCATCCCAATAAAGAGCATAAGAGTTTAGAACATACCGAATTAGCTCAAGGTGGCCTGCTCTAGAGAGCAGCCTAGTTTTCCAAGAAGCAATCCTTCTACTAATTTTTTGAAGAATTGGACTGCAATGAGAGCTGTCAATCTAGTGGAAAACAAAGGTAAACCCAAATACGTAGATGGCAGGAAACCTTCTTGAACTTTCAAGGCATCTAGGAGTGGTCCCTTATGTTGGACCTTCGCACCAATAAACACCATACTCTTAGAGGCATTCAGCTGCAAACCGAACAGTTGTAAAAATCCTCAAGAATACAGCATACAACGAGTTGAGGAATGTTTGGCTTCATGAAAAGAAGTAGATCATCAGCAAAAACCAGATGAGAAAGATTGGTATTACCATAAGTGGGAACATGCAAAGATCCATCTTTAATCTTCCTTTCAATCATAGGGAGGGGCCTTCCATAGCAACACAAAAAAGATAGGGAGATAAAGGATCTCCCTGACGAATGCCATTAGATGACTTGAAGAAACCCACCGGGCTTCCATTAAGTAACACAGAGAAGGTAGCAGAGTTAGTGAGAACTTCAATCCACTGGATCCATGGTTAGGAAAGCCATCTTCTGCAGAATTAGGAGAATGAAACTACGATTGACTGAATCAAAGGCTTTGCGGAGATCAACTTTCATACAAAGTAAACTTCCCCGGTGCTTGGAATGAAGATCTCTCACAAGATCATTGGCAAGGAGAATGCTATCTTGGATCTTGCGTCCTTTAATGAAAGCAGATTGATTATTGCTAATGACATGAGGCATAAACCTTTGCATACGATTAGCAATAAGCTTTGTAAGATCTATACAGGAAGTTGCATAAGATATGGGTCTGAACTGATCAAAGGATCCTGCATTCTCTGTCTTGGGTATAAGAGAGATAAAGTGTGATTTACCGTCTTAGCCATCTCCCTCCATTGATAAATAATTATTGTAGCAAACTCTTCCTTTCACAATATGCCAACAAATCTGAAAGAATCAGCAGGAAACTGTCCGGCCTGGGACTCTTGTTACGAGGAGCAGTCATGACAACATCAGTAATCTCTGAATCAGTAAGGGCTTCATAATCATGTTCCTGTCATTCCATATAGAATTCTAGTAGTATCAAAATCCAGGATAACATGAGCATGATTCTGGTTAAGAATATTGAAGTAGAACTCAAGAGCATGGTCTTTAATCTTCCCCATGTCGTCTGTAACATTCCCATCTGGCATTTGGCATCTTCTATAGTGTTTATCATCCTCCTCCCCTTGATGCTTGCATAGAAAACTTAGTGTTACATCAGTCTGAGTAAGCCAATGTGGCTTAGCCCGTTGCTGAGCATAGAAATTTTCCATTCGTAGGCAACAAAGATATTCATCCCGGGCCTTCCTCTCCTTCTCAATATATCATCATTCATAGGATCAGTCGCCAACATGTTCAGCCTGATGAAGAGCATTTGTGGCATATTCCACCTGCGATAATAGACCAAACAGTGTGATTCCAAGTCTTCAAGCTGCCTTAACTGCACGAAGTTTCTGACAAAGAACAAGAGGGGTGTGCCATTGGTTTGAAGATTCCAAGCTTTCTCAACAGTAGACAAGAAGGTGTGATGTTGCGCCACATGTGAAAAATTTAAATGGTTTGGGACCCTACCCACTATATCCTAAGTAAAGATAGTGATTGGTTATGATCAGAATGAATTTACTCATAAGTACATAGCTATGAGAAAAGTATCCAGCCAACTTGGTTAATCAAGGCACGATCCAGACGACAAGCTATTCTTCTAGAACCCACAGATCTATTACACCATGATAGAGTGTTACCAACACTTTTCAAATCCAACAAAGATGAGAGATCAATACAATTATTAAATCTCTAAGAAAGGAAGAAGTCATTTTTCATCCTCCTATCTTCTCCTCTGGAACCTCACACAGTTGAAGTCACCAACAAGGGTCCAAGGCCAGGAAATAGTTGTAGAAAGCTGAATAATATCCTTCCAGAG
This sequence comes from Colocasia esculenta, assembly GCA_014218235.1. Taxonomy (NCBI): domain Eukaryota; kingdom Viridiplantae; phylum Streptophyta; class Magnoliopsida; order Alismatales; family Araceae; genus Colocasia; species Colocasia esculenta. The sequence continues at coordinate 105,190,912 of CM024760.1, read as the reverse complement.
AGTTTTTCTTTCATGAGCCAAATTAGAACCATAAATCGCAGTGAGATGAAACAAATTCCCAGTTGATAACTCCTTTTTTTTTGGTACGTAATAAAGATTGTATTAATGTACGGAAATATACAGGCCTATGATAAAAAAGATACATAGGCAAGGCTCCTAAAGGAGTGTAGGAGAGTGCCCCCAACCTCAAAGAGGAGGAATGTTCTCACTCCACCACACTCAACAATAGGATAACCAAAGTAACAGCTCATGACCACACAGGCTGTGGACTATGAGTAAAAGACTAATTGGATAGAACAAATTACATTCTTATGATATTGAACCGATAGAATAACTCATTTCTTTGCTTGATTGGCACTTAATATTGGAGTTCTCCATACAAATTTTGATATCCAGAAGAATGTCGATGAGTAAATGGCCTTTGGTTCTCTTTTTGTCTTCAATGTTCTAATGCACCTTTCTCGCCAAATCCACCAAACCGTTGTTTTAATGGCCAGTTGAGCTAGAGACCAAGTAGAGTTCTTATTTGGGAAGTTCTCTTGTAATTTCTGAAGTTCATCTGTGATAGAATTTTGAGGCATCCGATGGAGATGAAATCTGTTAAGAATTTGCTGCCATATCCAAGTAGTGTATTCACATTGAAGAAAAGATGATTGTGACTTTCTTCATCCGACCGCAAAGGATGCATTGGCTTACCAGCTGGAAGCCTTTTAGCTTAATTTGATCATGTGTAGGAAGTTTGTTCTTTTCACATTGCCAAAGACATATATTAAATTTCTGAGCACTCGGAGAAGCCCAATCCACTTATGATATGGATTATCCACATGTATGTTCCTGATGGCGTTCCAAGCTGAAGCAATGGAGAAGCGACCCCCATTGTGATTCCAATTGATAGCGTCCTGCCCCCCTACATGGATTTCAATTTCTTGAATAATGGGCCAAAGACAGAACATTTGATGAGAGATAGGATTTGGAAGATTCCATTCATCATTACAAATGATAGAAGCAATCTTCATGTTTTTATCAGCTCCAAGATCTTGACGAACTCTTTCACCATATTTGAAAAATACTAGCACCAGCAATCCACGGTTCATACCACATATTAAATAGGGATCCATCAGCTATATAGTACGTGATTTGATGTTGCATCCATTCCCTTTCTTTTAAAACACCTTTCCAGGCACTGGAGAAATGAGATTTAGACTTGACAGTCTAGATATTATGCTTCTGCAGGTACTTGTTGTAGATCCAGTCAATCCATATGGATTCTCTTTTCTGCAAAGTGTCCCATAGGAGCTTAATGGAAGCAGCTCTATTCCAGTCATGTAATCTTCTAAGACCCAAACCTCCTTCCTTCTTCGGTTTACAAATGTCATTCCAGCTGACCATGTGCAAAGGTTTAGTATCAGAGCATCCTTTCCAGAAGAATTCCCGAAGGATATTCTCAATATGCAAAATCAGACCCTTTGGGAGAATAAAAGTAGAAGACCAATAAATGGAATAGGATTGGAGAACTGAACGAATAAGTTCCAAACGGCCAGCTTTGGATAGGAGTTTATTCTTCCAAGAGTTCAGCCTATTTTTGATTTTCTCCACAAGAGGAAGACAGTGTACTTTCTTTATGGATGAAGATACCAAAGGAAGACCGAGATAGGGGATAGGAAATTCACCTTCTTTGACTCCCAAAGTCTGCAGAAAAATATCCTTTTGCATCACACAACCACCCACAAATAGCTGCTTTTCTGTTTGTTAAGGTTAGACCCGAATAGATAGAGAATACCTTGAGCACTTCCATGAGATGCTTAGCAGAATTAACATCATTCTTAAGGAAAATTATCAGGTCATCAGCAAAGACAACATGGGAAACATGCATATTACCAGCAATGGGGACCTTTATACACCTCTCATAACAGCATTTTCTACTAAGCAAGAAAACCCTTCCATGGCAATGGTGAATAGATAAGGAGACAATGGTCTCCTTGACGCACTCCATTATACTATGGAAAAAACCAGCAGGAGAGCCATAAAGAGAATAGAGAAGGTTGGATTATCAATGCAATTTCTAATCCATTGATCAGGGTTCAGGGAATCTCATTTCCCTCATCATATAGTAAACAAACTCTCTGTTTATAGAGTCAAAAGCTTTCTTCAGATCTGCTTGAAACAAAGAATGTTCCCTTTCGTCTTGGAATGAAGCTCCCTGACTATGTCATTAGTAAGTAGAATATTATCATGGATGGATCTTCCTTTGATAAAAGCCGCTTGATTCGAACTAATGATTTTGTTAAGAACCGATTGCAGACGATTGGCTAGAATCTTGGAGAAACTTTGTATATGAAGTTACAAAGTGAAATAGGTCTGTATTGATCTAGAGAATCCGCCCCCTCACTTTTAGGAATAAGAGCTATGAAAGTGCAATGATTTGCTTCAGCATCCTGGATGTATTAAAGAAGTGCTGGACAGCCATAGTAACCTGCTCACCCACAATATCCCAAGTTGTTTGATAAATTCTGCTGGGAATCCATCAGGACCCGTGCTTTTATCCTTAGGAGATTTAAAAATGACATCCTTAATTTCCTCATAAGTAACCTCACAGACAAGCTTCTGGATATCCTCATCATCAAGAGAATGTCTTGGTCTGATTTGGGCCGAATTCCCAATTAGAAGTAGGCTGATTAAGCAAAGAATAGAAGAAGTTGACAGAGTGTTGTCTAACTTGTCCATATCTTCTATTGTATTACCCTCAGTATCAATACACTTACTGATAGTGTTAACAACTTTCCTGGCTTTGAAACTTGCATGGAAGAATTTGGTATTGTTATCCCCAAGAGAGAGCCATTCCTGCCTTGACTTTTGCGGTAAAAGGATTCTTCAATGTCCAGTGCTTGAGTATACACATTTTTGACCCGTCTTTCTTCCTCAATGAGCTGTTTGTCCATAGGATTCTGTCTAAGCTTATCTTGACTTTTTGTAAGAGAATCTCTAATAGGATGTTTGGTTGCACTTTTTTAGCAGTTTTCTCTCTTAAATTAAAAAGAAAAGAGAAAGAGGGAAACATCTTAACATGTTTGGTAAGTAATTTTGTTTTTTAAAGTGAAAATTCTACCATGTACAAATCTCTCTCAAAATAAAAACAAGTCATAACCTGTTTTTTAAAAAAAACTACACTCACAGCTCTCTCCTTCCCCCTCCTTCCCGTCTCTCTCCCCCCCCCCCCCCCCTTCCTGTCTCCCCCCCCCACCCGCCGGCATCCCCCCCTTCTGTCTCCCCCCCACCCACCGGCGTCACCCCCCCCTCCCGTCTCCCCCCCCATTCATGTCTCCCCCCCAACCCGCCGGCCTCCCCTCCATCCGTCCTCTCTCCCCCCCCCCCCCCCCTCCCCATCTCCCCCCCTCCTGTCCCCCCCAACCGCCGGCCTCCCACCCTCCTTCCCGGCGCCCCCCCTCCCCTCCTTCCCGTCTCTCTCCCCCCCCCTCCCGTCTCCCCCCCCCCTTCCTGTCTCCCCCCCAATTCAACCTGCCGGCGTCCCCCCCTCCTCCTCATTTCCGGCGCCCCCCCTTGCCGGCTCGCCCCCCCCCCCCCCCTCTCTTCACAACGCCTCCCCCCCCCTCTGCACCGCCCCCCCCCGCCTGGCTCCCCCCCCCCTCCAGCAGCCCCCCACCCGGCCTGCGCCCCCTCCCCTCCCGCCCACAGGAGCTCCCACTCCCCTCCCAAACAGATCAACATAAATTTTAAAATTTTTGATTTTTTTACCAAACAGATGACATCATATTCTTATAACTTTAAATTTAAAATTAAAAGTGAATTCAACCTCATTTTTTAGATAGAAATAGTTTTCTTTTTAAATTGCTCCCAAACACCCTATAAGCTTTTTAATTCTATTATGAACATCACCAAAAACCTCTGCATTCCATTTGCGCAATGCCAGCTTAACCTCCTTCAGCTTCTTACAAAGGATAAATGAGGGGGAGCCTTGGAATTCCTGGTCCTAAGCAGATCTCACAATGTTCATAAAGTCAGGGTGCTTCGTCCAGATATTAAAAATTTTAAAAGGTTTCTGACCATGATAATCTCCTTAGAAGAGTGCACCAAAAGCATAGAGTGGTCAGAAAAATAAGTGGGTCCATACTCAACAAATCCTTCAGGAAAAGTAGTAAGCCAATTATCATTATAAGGCAACGGTCAAGTCTTGCCGAAATTCTTCTGTCTCCCATAGAAGAGTTGTTCCAAGAAAGAATATTTCCAATAGACTTAAGATCCATCAGACCGCCTTAGTTATCATACTATCAATAGAATTAAGCATGTGCAGGGGGACAGGATTACCTCCAACATTCTCAGAAGCATAGAGAATACAGTTGAAATCCCCAATAGATAGCCAAGGAGAACTTCCAATATGGAGAGAGTGTTTGATAATACAGTCCCAAAGATCAAGTCTCTCCTGATGAAGATTGGGTGCATAATATTGCGAAATATGAAAGTCCTTATTTGAAGTCAGAATGGTACCATGCAGATGAATAATATTCTTATTATTCTCAATAACGTGGAATGAATAAATTGCCGGATTCCACATGACCCAGATCTTGCCATTAGAACAATTGCTATTGTGGACCAAATGCGCCTCTGCCAGATTTGATTCTCGCATATATCAACATTGACCTCCTTTATTTTCGATTCTAGAATTATGGCAATATCACACTGCTTTATTTGATAATATTCTCAGCTCTCTGCGCTTTCCTTCTTTGTTTATTCCCCTCACATTCCAGCTACAAATTTTCATAATTAAGTTGGATAAGAGAGAAGGAAACCTTATGATCGGTTTGGAAACAAAGCTCCACCGATTCTATGATCTTTCCCCTTCGTTTTAGAAGTGTTCCTTGTAAAACTTCTTTTTCTTGTCCATTTCGTCAACAGCATTCAAGGCTAAGAATTTGTTTTGCTGTCCCCCCATCAGATCAGAATTCTTAGCAAGAATTCTTTCCTCACTATTGTTAGCTAGCTTACCTCCCTTGCGCTTAGTTACAAAGTCTTCTTCTAAAACAGTGCAAGTTTCCATCTCAGCGTGAAGTGTGCATGGCAGCGGTAAAGTTACCTCCTTCCTTTGATGAGCATTCAGATATCTCTCTTCAGAAGATTCATTGCTGACCAATGAATCCGTCTTTGCCACTGTAATGATTTCCTTGCCTGCATGCATTCCATATCTTTCCTCTCAATAGCGATTTGTCTATCTTGCTGCATATCTCCATTGTGATTGTGAGCAATTGCAGTTTTTGAATTTGCTTTCCCCACCAGAATGTCATCTTTACCTCCCTTTTCCATTTCTATCTCTCTCCTTCTTTCGATTTGTAGATCTGATTTTGCTGGAATATCCAAGCTGGCCATGCTCAAAATCTGTTCCTTTCCTTTTGCCAATAATAGATTTGCTGCACCCTCCTCAAGCACTAATTCTCCATCCTTCATAGTTTCCATATCAACCCTTTCTAAATCCTTTTCCAAGTTTGCAAGAATTTCAAACTTGTTACTACTATTGATTTGAACCGCAAGATTCATACTAGCAGATTTTTGAATTTCAGAACTTTCCTTCCTCTTGTAGACTTGTTGTACCTTCGGTGTAGCTTTAGCCGTTTTGTTGCATTGGCCAAGAAGATGGCCGAATGTTCCACATGCTCCACATCTTCTTGGCTTCCATGAATATGAAATTGCAAGGAATGCATCGATCCATCAAGTTCCTTGTAGCTAACCATTGATGGGAGTTCCTCCTCCGAAGATACCATGACACAAGCTCTGGCGAATGACAGTCTCTTCCTTTCAGCTGTTAGCTTATCCATGAATAACGGTTCTCCGACTGTGCTGCAAAGCTTAGAGATAAATATCTTGACCAAAGATGAATAGGTAAGTTATGAATAGAGATCCAGACGGGAATGTTCCTCAGGCTTTCTAGTTCCATGCGAACTCCTCTCTCCCACCTCCTCAGAATCATGGGGTGACCCCTTATAGACCAGAAGCTTTCAAGAATACGATTGACATCTTCTTCATAAGAAAAATCCATTCTCCAGAAGGTGCAAATCGAATCCAACCACTCCCCATCTGTTCTTAATGAAAGAAGAAAGAGGCATGAAGGAGGTTTTCAGATCCACAACATACCTGACAATGGTGCGATCCCAAGCACCTTGGAGCTCTTCCAAATCTTCAACCTCACATATAGCAATTTTTTATCATCCTGAAGCATCGAAGGAGCAATATAGGATAGAGCATGATTTGACTCTTTCGAGCTTGGAGGAGCAAAGAGGCTTGCCCAAGTTTTTGGAGAAGAAGCCACCTGCACCGGCCCTTTTGATACAGACCTCTTCCGCGAAGAAGATCTTCTCCTCATGGCAATAAGCTCGCTCTTGTTGCTGGACGCTCCTTGGTCTTGCACTGCAACGAAGGACAGCCTTTAGTAGATTGTGTTCTCTCCATCGGCCTCCCTCTGGAGTCTAGCGAGGACTGCTCCATCCCTCGACAAAGCTTCTACCAGCGACCCTCAGAAAAGTCCCCGGTTGAAGGAGTTTCAACCAGTGGCTGTCCCCTTGGATCTACTCCTTCAGAAGGAAGGAGGAGATCGCCAAGAGAACCACTCTCCTCCCCAAGAGAACCCTCCCATCGCTGGAGGGGCGGTGGAGGAGCCCGAAAACCCTCCTCAGAATCGCCCTCTCCCCAGAGCTTTTCTCTCTAGAAAGTTAGAGAGAGAGAACCCTTTCTAACAATTGCCTTGCAGTCAAGATGAATCAGTTGAGTAGTGATTTTAGTACTATGCAGGTGAACAGTAGAATCATTCCAAAGAATCCAGATGCGCCCTCCTGGATGTTCACTATTGTGACGGCCCTCATTATACCGGCACGGTTATACCAACCCACGTCGGTATAGCGAGAGTCCTCACAGTGGGACATTTACCCAAACGATACATACAGCTGAGATACACACGAATATACAACAGAGTAGCGGAAGTAAAGACAACTGTCTCCATTCATTCATCATCCACATTTAACATACATGGAGTTTGCAATTAACACAAGGAACTAAAGTTCACATAATTTAAATTGCTGAAATTTAAATACATAATGTCCACATTTATACATCCTTTTCATGATAACTCTAATACGATGTTCATATTACATACTATGAATGCACAAGTCACAAGGAAACTCCAAAGTCTAATCTCCGCGCTCGGAGTCCGTCTCCACTGTCTCCTCCAACGGTGCCACGTCACCAACTACACCTGTACGCCGAAGCAAGGAGTGAGTCCAAAGACTCAGCAAGCAACACTACTCATAACATACACGTATAAGTCATAGTGTTTCTACATGCACATTCAAAATTTCAACACATGGCATGAAAGTTTTACAAATTAATACGTGGTTCATACTTTCAGATTTCTAAGAATAAAACTTTACCTATCACATGCTCTCTATTCATTTACTCATGAAATTTTGCCTTTAAAGAACCAAGACATGAGAACTACCAACATGAACACTGTGCATATATGAAAGGAAACACAACTAGCATGAGTTTTACATGTTCTTAAGCATATACATAGACATTTTCACATGCTTTAAGTTGCTGGTTTCACATGGTTTAATGGCTGTAAACCTACACATGAGAACTACAATATTGCTTAAAACAAATCATGTGAAGAACCAATCATGCTACTTGCATACGTGCTCATCAATTATCCCTAACATGGATTCTAGACATTTTTGCACATATAAACATGATGATAACGACATGAATTTACTGATTTCACATGGTTTCAATTGTCTCACATGGATTTCAACAACATATTCTCACATCTTTAGTTTCACATTTTCTTTACACAAGTTTCTCATTTCACATGGTTGCACTTTACACATACACAATTTACACTGTTCACTTACACATTTACACATGAACACATACACATTACACATTACACATTTTAGGTGCCGTGACCATAGTCCAAACCACCAAAGAAGGACATATACACATCACATTACACATAAACGCCATCTAGGCATTCCAATGGCGACTCTTGGACTGCGCAGACCAGGAGAACAAGTCTCCACCCTAACCAGTGGTACTTGTCCACCTCCAGGATTTCCCCCTAATGCCCTTAGGGTCACTTACACACTGAACTTTCTCAGGGGGACTTTTCCCTGATACAGCTCCACTGCCCTCTACGGAAGCAGTGTCACATTGGCACAGTTACACATTTTACCGGTTTGCACATGGTTTTACACATAGCACTTTTCATCTCATTCACTTTCTCACTCACATGCATTTCTCTGTTTTTCCTGACATGGCACTACAGATTTCAGGAGTTTAACACACAGTAAATTTCACCAATCAAGTTGGGTTTAAGCAATATCTAATCACATTACGATAACATATATAGATTACTATATTTCATATGGAAAATACATAACTTCTTATATACTGGTCCAAATGACCTGAATTTTAACCACATGCTATTTTCGGGTTCTAGATCATACATTCAATTTTTTCAGATTTTTCTGAGCTAATTGGGATTTACAGTAAATAAAACACCTTTTTCGCATGCCATTCACAATTTAGGTTGACATAGAGTTTAACACATCATGTATTTTTACCACTTACTGTTTGAACAGAGACTACTGTTATATACATGATTTGAGAATACAGAATTATCCTAATCATACATCTATAGATCGATCACCACAAATCATTCTTGCATGTCGTTTGATTACCGAACCAAGTTTATTAGCAATTTATACAAGCATGGACAATTTATCAAAAACTGAGTACATGTATACTGATCCACAAATCTTCATGGTCTAATAAAACTGAGGCATTCAGACTAATACTAATCATAAAGCATAAATTTGGCAAGATCATCAACAAGTCATGCTTACAAATTCATGGAATACACTCTTCTAACATCCATCACCACACATCACACTCATCCACACACCACATTTAACAATATACATAGTGTATAGGGTTACCATATATCCTCATCACGGAAACCATACCGAAAATAGTGTATAGGAAGGGCAGAACAGGTCACTGTTCTGTCCAGAGGAACTTGGCGGCGGTCTCTGGCCGTTGACTCAGGGTCAGCGGCATGGTCGATGGATGCTAAGCATGATATCAGCGTCCATTGACCTGCCGTCAATGCAGGTCTGTGCAGAAACACAGACCCAGCTCTCAAGTTTAAGTGAATGGGAGGGTCTAGGACTCGAGGGAAAATTCATAAAAATAGTAGAAACGACCTAGACACATACGGGGACATTATGGTTAGGTCACTTGCCTTTTAGAAAATGCTCAAATGGATCAAAGGTGCTCGGAGAAGCCCTCCTTGGGCAGTCCCAAGAAGGTGCAGAACTCCTCCTAGATCTTCTTCCTCCGGGCTCCTGAATGATCTCCACACCAAGGGGATGTCGGGGAAGCCTCCTCCTTTGCTCCAGCTATCCTCTTTTCGTGGAAGATGGACGGATCTAGCTCCAGGAAGCCTGATCTTTGGGTGCAAAAGGATGGGTTTTCTCAGTTTTTCTTCTAGGGTTTTCTTTCTCTCTTTTCTCCTCTTGCAAAGGTGAAGAGAGGGCTCGGGAGAGGCAGATCCGGGTTTAACATGTGGGAAGACCTCTCTCCCACTCCCAGGGTGACAAGACAGCTCTAAGAGCCGTTGGGGACAGCTCCCCAATGGGTGAGCTCCCTTGTTCCCGGAATTTCTGGCTCTGCTGCGCATGCAGGCCAGAGAAATAGGCGTCCATATCGTTAGACACCAGGATTAGTGTTGGCGTCCATGTCTGGACGCTGACACCACCTCAACGGCTAGGGGTTGACGCCAAGATGGCCTTCGGCCAGAAGTCTAAAATATGCAGAAAACCATGCATACCATGCTTATATACATGCAATATGTATATGGTAGTGTATTCATACTATCACCATTCAATACATGCATTATTTACTATAGTATAAACACATGCACATGTAATTGTACTAAGTAATACGTACGTAAGTAAGTATATACATACACAAGCACAAGTATACACACACACAAATACAAATAATGTGACGGAAATTCGAGGGCCTTAAAACTATAATTGTGAGTCATGTTTAACTGAGCAGCAATGGAAAGCCTTCGATTGTTCATATTATCTTCACTAACTCTTGTTTCAAGTAAAACACTACATCCGCATTAGAACCCAAAATAGAATTCTAACACTCCTCCTGTTGACAGTTTTATTGAGACCCCTAACATTCCAAGATATGATCTTCATTTACTGACTTTGAGAAGAGACCGAATTCTAGCTTGCAGCTTATCCATTGTATGACTCATTGACCTACCTGACGTCGATGCATGGCTTTGCATGGCTTCATGGTTCCCTATAGAGGACGTAGGTAGTAGCATTCCATGGTGTTCCTTACCTCCCATAGATCCCTTCTCCAAAGAAGGAAGGGGATGTGAATCAGCTTCCATACTAGAATCTTGCAAAACAGCAAAGCGATTTGAATTATTACCTCCCTTTGATAGCCCTTCCTCAGCTCCGTGAGCACCAACGATCGATATTTCCTCCCTTGACTCCATACCAGATTTAGGAGATCGGAACGTAGTATCATCACCTTCAGATTGTACATATCTTCTTTGTTATTAACCTGCCTCATCTTAGCCGATTCTTGTAAAGAATGGAAGCAATCCCCGGTAGCAATGGATCTGCATGATTTGACAGCTTCATTCATAGAAACATTTGCATCAATGCTTCTATCCACATGGTTTCTTCATATAGAAAAATATTCTTCCCCATTGCATATAGATTCTATTTCTTTCTCTAACTCTTTCCCTTTTTGGTATGAGGATCAGGAGCAGCGATCTGAACCGAGTTGGACACACCCTCATTACGAAGAACACCATGAAGAACATTGGATCTCTTATCACCATTACGGATTGATGAAGCAGAAGAATCACACATGCCAGTTCTTTCTTTAATTCTCCAAACCTTCTTCTGAGATTATAGTCTGATCGACACTCATCTTTATCATGGCCAAAAAACTGCATTCCGTACAAAGAATAGGTTTCCATTCATACTCAACAAGTATTGAATCAGAGCTACCATCAGCATTCAAGACATGAAGTTCTTGGGGAAACACAGCATCCACATCAATTAAGACGCAAACTCTTGCAAAGTGAAGTCTCTTTCTACTGGCAGTGACGGAATCCATGTGAAGGGACGCCCCAGGAGACTAGCCAGTTTGCTGAGACCTCTGATAGTCCACCAACGAAGAGGAAGAGCAGGAAATTTAACCATATGGGCAAGGAACTCAACGACTCTTTCTCCATCTGAAGGTCTGGTGTCCATCTTCTCAAGACCAGAGGATGCCCCCTTATGCTCCAGAAACCATCTAAAACCTTCTGTAAGTCCTCCTCTGGTTAAAGACGACAAGAAAGAACCCTCCTTCTCTCATCAGAAGTTCCATATCCCCCTTCGGTTTCCAAACATGAGAATGAAGGCGTGAAGAGCAGTGTAAAGTGGGCGCAATCCAATACAGTACCCCATAAGAGCAAATCGCCATGTCTCCTGAAGCTCCTTCACATCTTCTCCTTCGAAGACAGCAACCCTCTCATTCTCATGCAGGACAGGTTCTATGAACTCAAGTGTTGATCCTTGCTGCCAAACTCCCTCATTACCAGTTGCACCAAAAAGAGATGACCATGGCTTACGAACCTGGGAAACTCTCGAACGTGAACACCTAGCAGGTTGATGAAGTTCACCTCGTTGCAAAGCATGCCCTCTGGAAGCATCTTCAGAGGAGCCTCCATGAGAGGTTCCCTTCTTCATGCCTCCTTGCACCTTGTTCATCTCATCCATGTCAGAAGAAACCATGGATCAAGCAGGGGCCTGAGGAAGGATTGGTTAGACCCCGGTTGAAGAGATTCCAACCGGTGGTAGCCCTCAAGAGAGAAGCTTCCCCGCGGGGAAGAGATCTCAAGGGCAATGGATCCCTCCTCAATGCCGGAGAGAAGCTCCACCCACCGCTAGGGGGCGGGGGTGAGCCCCAGACTCACACCTACGCACTCCTTCCTCTAGAAAAACTAGAGACAGACCGAATTCTAGCTTAATAGCTTTGGTTTGATGTGTGGTTTGTTGTTCTTATTCACTATACTCACACACCACACTTGGATCTGATCGAATTGTGTGATTTACTCATTTTAATTCTACTGCCATACACATAATTTCTTAGTTTGTTTACCAAAATCACCTATCCGATTCCCAACACTTGGTATTAGAGCAGGTCACTGTCAATTCTATACTCTGAGGTGCTTTGGTGAATTTTCTGTATTCAGATTTGGATCACTCAATTACTTGCTCAATTTGTTGTGTGCTTTGGTTTGATTGTTTCTATCATGGACTCTAGAGGTTTTGTTGCTGAGGGTCATTCAATCAATAGGCCTCCATTTTTTGATGGTACTGATTATCCTTATTGGAAGAATAGGATGATGGTTTTTCTTAGAGCACAGAACTATGAAGTATGGAGAATTGTTGAAAAAGGACCAAATGAAGTCACTGGAGATGAAGACCAATGGGCCAGGGAGCAGATCAGAAGGGTCACCTGAACTATAGCGCCATGAACATGTTACAATGTGCCATCCATCCAAGTGAGTATTCCAGAATCTCCATATGTAAGTCTGCCAAGAAGATGTGGGATAAATTAGAACTACTATATGAGGGCACATCTCAGGTCAGGGAGACTGCCTGCTAACATGTTAGTTTCTAATTATGAGTTGTTTATCATGAAATCTAATGAAACTATATCTGAGATGTTTGCTAGGTTCATGGTCATTATAAATGGACTTCGAGCCTTGGGTAAGGAATACTCAAATGAAGAATTGGTAAGAAAAATCTTGCGTTCATTATCTCCTGTATGGCACACTAAAGCAACTGTCATTGAAGATTCAAAGAATTTATCCAAAATCACATTGGATGAACTCATTGGATCATTAATGACATATGAGTTAAATCTTAAGAGATTAGAAGAACACATGCTAAAAACAAAAACCATTACGCAAGGCTTTTGATTCTGTTAACAGATCTCTCATTTATCACCTGATGAATAGAATGAAATTCCCACCCATCTTTTATTCAATGGATCAAAAACTGCCTTGAAACTCCGAATTCTCTATCTTGTTTAATGGCTCTCCTATTGGGTTCTTCTTCGTAGCAGTAATGGTATAGACAAGGAGACCCACTATCTCCTTATCTTTTCACCATTGTCATAAAAGGTCTTACCTGCTTGCTTGATACGGCGGTTATGAATGGTCATCTTAGAGTTCCCTGTGCTGCTAATACTTATATATCCCACCCATTTTTGTGGATGACCTTATCATTTTCTTGCACAATGACCTCCCATCCATCCAACACCTTGCTTCTATTCTCAAGAATTTCGGGGATGTTTCGGGTCTTCACCTTAACCATACTAAGAGCAAAGTCTACATTGTTGTTGGTATCAAGGAGAAACATCGCATTACTGATTGTTTGCAGGTGGAAGAAGGTTCTTTTCCTTGTCCTTATCTTGGTTTACCTCTTATCTCTATGGGAATAAAAAGAACCATTGTCAGCCTATTCTTGAGAAGATTCAAATCAGATTGATGGCTTGGAAAATGAGATTCTTATCTAAGGCTGGTAGACTTGAACTGATCCGGTCTGTTTTTTTTTTATATATATAGGTAAAGTAAATAATATTGATTATGGATATAATGTACAAAAAGCCATATGTACACAGTCGTAGATTATAGCCAAAAATCCAAAGGGGATCTAGGAGAGTGCACCCTCCCTCAAGGAGGAAGAATGAACTCACTCCACCAGAAATCACCCTTGGAAGGAAACAAGAGTTTAGGAATACATGGCCACACAAGCCGTAGCCTATGGATTCCTTAGACATGAAAAAACCAGCAAAATACCCTACAGTAAAGGTATAGAAATGAAGCTCTTCAAGCAACGACCAAGGCAGCAACCTCAAACAGGATATCCAGAAAACAATTGCGGCCACCTGCAAAGAAAGAATAGAACAAAAGAACCCATTCTGGAGATAACCGTTAGTGTGGAGACAAAATAAAAGACACATCATATGTAAACTAGTCGAAGAAGACCCGATTCTAACTATCTTAAGGAGAAATTGAATCTTGTGAAACCCCTTTCTCTCTCTTGGTTAAGGAATCCTTCTTTAAATAAAGCTCACAATGCATCTAGTATCAAATAGAATATCAATGAGAATGCTCATCTTATCTCTTTCTGATCTTCAAAAATCCTCAGACATCGCTCTCTCCAAACCCACCAAATAGTGCATCTGAAAACACCTTGGCCAACTAGTGAGTTTACTTTTCCCCGGGAAAGCTTGCATAAGAGTATTCAACTTAGGTGAATGCTATTCTTTGGGTTCCTGTTGAAATCAATCTTTTCAAGATCTCCTTCCAATCCAATTGGTGTAAGAGCACTCAAAGTAAAGATGATCCACATTTTCGTTTGCAGAGAGACATAAGCAGCATCTATTAGCAATGGAGTAACCTTTTCTTTGCATGTTGTCCAAGGTAGGGAGCTTTCCATGAAGAGCCTGCCAGGTACTTAAAGAGTGTTTTTGGTTGCGTGGGCTATCTCAAGTCCACCTAAAAGGCATCCAATACTGATCCTTGTCCTTATTTGATTCCAGGCTGAAGTTGCACTGAATTTACCCCGGTCATGGATCCAGGTATAGAATCAATGTGATTGTTGTGAATTGTGATTTGGGCTATAAGAGGCCAAAGAGTGAACATGTCAGCATAAATTGGAGTAGGAAGTCTCCAAGCACCATTATGAATGAATTCAGAAACAGTGATGTCGGTTGGAGCCCCAAGATCATGCCTTATCCTGTCTCCATACAGTTGATTAATACTTTTGCCATTCACCCAGGGGTCATACCAAAGACTGGTAGTTTTACCATCAGGAATGTCATAGGTAATATGCTTTTGAATAACAGTTCTAGCTTTAAGAATACTACGCCAAGCAGTAGAATGGTGAGGTTTAGGAATCGCCTGCCAGATTTACTTTTTGAAAGATACTTGTGATTAATCCAATGAATCCAAAGGGTATTGGATTGCTGTAAAATCTCCCAAAGTTTCTTAACCATACAAGCAATGTTCTAGTCCTTAATCTTTCTAAGATTCAACCACCTTCCTCCTTAGGAGTACAAATACTCTCCCACTTGATCATATGGATGATTTGCTGTCCCCATTCCCATTCCAGAAGAAGTTACAAAGAATTTTGTCAATATCATGAAGCAGCCCAGAGGGGAGAAGGAAAGCATTAGACCAATAGATAGCATAGGACTGAAGAACCGACCGATAAGCTCCAATCTCCCTACCTTAGACAAAGCTGCGTCTCCCAAGACTGAAGGCGATTCTGAATTTTCTCAATGATCTACTGGCAGTGGGTTTTTCTGATCCCAGTAGAAACTAGAGGAAGACCAAGTAGGGAGGGCAAGGGAGCGTACTTCAGCAACCCCTAAACAGTCTGATACTTTGCTTGTTCCGAATTCCAGCACCAACATAGACCTTACTCTTGGAGTGATTAAGCTTGAGACCAGAAGAGTCACCAAACTCCTTAAGAATGGTAGCAAGCTTATGAACTGAACTCATGTCATTATGAAGGAAGATGATCAAGTCATCAGCAAAGGTGATATGCGAGACACTCAAAGAACCAGCAGAGGGAACCCGAAGACTGCCATTGATGACCTCTTTCTCAAGCATACAAGTCAAACATTCCATAGCTATAGTAAACAAGTAAGGGGAAAGAGGGTCTCCCTGTCTAATGCCATTAGTACTAGAGAAAAACCCAATTGGCGAACCATTAAGAGGATGAAGAATTTTGGTGTCTCAATACAGTTCTTGATCCATTGAATCCATTGAGAAGGGAATGCATAACCTCCATCATGTGGTAATGAGATTCCTGTTCACAGAGTCAAAAGCCTTGCGGAGATCAGCCTTGAAACAAATTCTGTTACCTCTGACCTTTAATTGCATATCCTTCACCAAATCATGAGCAAGAAGAACATTGTGATGGATACTCCTTCCCTTAATAAAAGCAACTTGATTAAGACTGATTATATTAGGCATAACATTCTGCATTCTATCAGCCATAAGCTTCGCAATGATTTTGTAAGTAAAATTACAAAGAGAAATGGGTCTATATGCTCCATACTATCAGCCCCGCAGTTTTAGGGATAAGAGCAATGAAGGTGAAATTCATTTGCCTGTGGATTTGGCCAGAGGAGAAGAGATGATGACAAGCTTTAAGCACATCAAAACCAATGATAGACCAGCAATCTGGTAAATTCAGCAGGATCCATCCGGACCGGGCTCTTGTTCTTTGCTGAGTTGAAGACCACTTAGTAATCTCTTCATCAGTAATTGGAGCATTAAGAATGGCTATATCCTGATGAGAGAGAACCCGTAATGGTTCAATCTGAAAATTACTAGGCTGTTGATCCTGATTGAGGAGTTATTGTAGAAGTCAATAGTGTGAGCCTCAACCTGGTGCAGATCATCAATAAGGTTTCCCTCAGCATCCTTACACTTTTTAATAGTATTTATGGCCCTTCTTCCTGCATTGAAGCATAGAAGAACTTGGTATTTGCATCGCCCAAGTCACCAATTTTCTCTAGTTTTCTGCCTGACAAAGTTCTCTTCAGACCTCAAGCTAACAAGTACTGATCCATAGCCTCCTTCTCCTTACTGATGAGGTGACTATGAAAAGGGTTCAACTGCAACTCATTTGGATCGCAGAGAGCTTATCTTTACTACTACTGACTTTTTCTCCCCACATTGCCAAAAGTATTTTTATTCCACACTTAAGAGCCTCTTTGCACCATTTAAGCTTTCTGCATAAGATGTACTGAGCATTGCCAACCACAGGAGTCTCCCAAGCGGAACGAATAACATCAAGAAACTGGGGATGAGTGCTCCACATATTAAAATACTTGAAAGGCTTCTTTCCACGTTGAATCTCCTTGTCAGAGTTGAGATACATATTGAGTGATCGGAGAAAAGCTGAGGACCATACTCCAGAAGAGAGTCAGTATAAGCCGATAACCATTCGTGATTGATTAAGCATCTATCAAGTCTGGCCATTATTCTCCTGTAACTATCCCCTCTGTTATTCGGAAAGCCAATTACCAATTGGCTTGACATCCATGAGAGCAGACGAATTTATGCAATCATTAAAATCAGATAAAATGATTCAGAAATGGCCGGCCACCCACCTTTTCATTAGGATATCTAACAGTATTGAAGTCACCAGTAACAAGCCAGGGAATCCCATGAGTAGTTGTAGAGATTTGTTGAATATCAGACCACAACAGACGTCTGTCAGAATAGTTGTTGAGGCATAGATGCTGTGATAAAGCACTTAGTCTTGGTGCGCTTATTTACCCCTTGGCAATGAAGAAATTGAGGAGAGGCAGATAACAACTCAATGTCAAACAGATGGGGTCCCACAAGATCCATATTCGACCATAAGAAGATTAGAATCATTAGTTAAAATTTTGGCCTGAGGCCAGATAAGATTTCTTCGAATAGAGACAAGTGATGGCTTTATTTTTGTTTCACAATAATAGCAATCTCACAAGAAAAAGTTCTAATTATTCTATTTAATTCTCTGCATTTTCACTCTTATTTATTCCCCTAACATTCCAAGTTATTAGCTTCATAAATAAAATTGAAAGAGAACAACAAAGCGCAAAGACCTTAGGACCGAGATCCTTTACCCCCCTTAGCTTTGAACCTATCAATCTCATCCACCAATTGAAGATTCTTAAATTTCAAAATACCTGGATTAGAACTTCCTTGCCCAAGGTTCCCTTTAATCGGATTTCCCCCTTTACCACCTTTGCCTTGGTCAGCGTCAGCAGAAATGGAGGGAGAAAGGGTGCGGTTGCCATGATTAGGAGATCCAACGTGAGAAGAGGCTGGTGCTGGCGCGTGGATGCTTTGGAAGGAGGAAGCTGGACCTTCTTTCCTTTTATCTAAAGTTCCTTTTTGCTTTTGACAGGATCTTGAGTGGAGCTGTGGAAGGGGGCGCCTTCCACGTTACATGCATCGCCTTCCTTTGGTATAGATATGCCATGATGTAAATTGCCATCTTGCAAATCTGTGGGGGCCACATGATCTGCAGCCATATTTTGATTTGAAGCGTGTACAGTAAGAGATTTATTTCCGCTTTCTTTAGGTTGCCTTTGCCTTTCTATTTCGCCTCCAATTGCAGAAGAATCTGCCATCGTCTGCATGCAATGAACATGGGGAACGCCACCATCTTCTCTCATGACGTGACCTCTCGTCTTCCTGCAAAGAAGATCCTTCTCCAGCGTGAGGACGTTGTCGGTCTGTTTTACAGTCCTATGCTATGTATTGGTCAAATACTTTCTTCTCCCTTCTGGTCTAACTCAGGAGATTGATAGACTACTCTGCAATTTCTTTTGGAATGGGCATGGGGATGGCAAAGCAATGCATATGGTTAGTTGGGCCACTATCTGTACTCCTAAAGAGGAAGGCGGGCTTGCCTTGAGAAATTTGCAGGATTGGAACAAGGCTTGCATGGTTCATCAGCTTTGGGATGTCTTGCAAAATAAGGAGAGTTTTGGATTAGATGGATTCACAGTAAGTACCTAACTAAACACAATATCTGGTTGTGCAAATCTAGAACTTATCATTCGGCTGCTTGGAAAGGTGTTCTTAAAGCTAGGGTCTGGATTTCTAAAAACATATCCTACAATATCTCCAATGGAATGAAGACTAGCATGTGGTATGACCCTTGGCTTAATGGGAAAAGCATCCATCAAATCTATGGTGACAGAATTCGGCAGGACCTTGGTGCTCCCAAGGACATTACTGTCTCTCATTTTATTCATAATACACATTGGAATCTTCCTCAACCTATAAGTCCTGAAATGTTCACTCTCTGGCCGCAGATTCATGCAGTCACTCTTGGGAGTAATCAGGAAGATGAGATTCGGTGGAACCATGATAAAGGCAGATTTAGTGTGAATTCGGCTTGGAATCAAATTAGGGAAAAAAAACCCAATTGGACTCATCATGGCTGGGTCTAGAACCGGCCAACTGCTCCAAAGCACTCTCTTTGTATCTGGCAGGCCCTTCATAGAAAACTTTCCACTCTGGACAATCTTCAGCGAAAAGTCTTACACTTTGCTAATAAATGCACCTTTTGTCTCTGCAACAATGAAAGCATTGACCATCTTTACTTTGAATGCACTTACACTCAATGGATTTGGCAAGAAATTCTCAAGAGATTTGACTTCAGCAGGAAACCCCATCCTACTATGCAATCTGAGATGCAAGCTTTAGTGAATGCCTTTCCTGGTAAAGGTACCCTTACTAGATTGGCTAAAATTGCTTTCAGATGTACTATCTGGTGGATTTGGAGGGAAAGATGCTTACGGATTTTTGAAGGCAAGAATAGAGATAAGGCTGCTATTCTCATTGAAATTCTCTATGATTCTAGAACTTTAATGGAGAAGGGTCTTCACAAACCGGGTCTTACTGTGAGGGACAAAACGATTCTCAAAAGATTTAACTTCACCTAATTATGAGCTCGGTTAATTGGTTATGCATATGCATTCTTTCTAATATCTGCATGCCTAGCTTTATTGTTTTTGTTCTAACACTAACGGTTACTTCCTAGCTGCAATCTATTTCTTTTAGGTTGGTTGGTGCTGATTTAGTGTGCTTAAGACTTGAGACTTATTCAACAACTTCATAGACTACGGCTTGTGTAGTCATGATGCTTCTGTCTTTTGTTTTTTCTCTAAGGGCGGCTTCTGGTGGAGTGGGAACATTGTCCATCTTTGAGGGATGGTGCACTCTCCAGAACCCCTGGATCTTGGCTATATTCTACAGTATGTGTAGATATAGCACCTTGTAACATTAATCTTCATCCATACAATTTATGTTTCCTATCAAAAAAAAACCATTGCTCTCAAAGCTTCATCAAGTAATAAAGGAAAATCTAAAGAAAATTCTGGGTCTGAAAATCTGAATCTGATAATGATAATCTTGCTTTCATCACTAGACAATTTAGGCATTTCTGAAATCAAACAAGAAGAATTTTGGTAATAAGCAAAATTCATGTCTAGTAAAAAGAAACATTTCTCTCATGTTGATCATAAGAAATTGATGAAATTCCTGTGTGTTATAGGTGTACAACCTGGACATATGAAGGCTGATTGTCCAGAAGGTAAAAAGAAAACCAAAAACCCACAAGAAGGAGTTTCACAAAAAGAAGAACAAGGCCATGTTGCTACATGGTCAGATGATGAAAGCTCCGACTGCAATGAAGAATCCTCAAGTTCAGAAGTGAATGAAATCTGCTTCATGGCTGGAAGCATGAAGAATAGGTAAATATAACCTTTGAACTATTTACCATTGAAGATTGGCAAGAATCATATGGTAATTTAGTTGAAAATCTTTCTGATGTTAGAAAGAAAATAAATATTGAAAAGAAAAATTGAAAGCATTCTTAGTGATACTTCATCATCTGCAAAGATTTCTGAATTGGAAGCTCAAATTTCAGACCAAATCAAAGAAATGATGAACTGTGTTTTTGTTGATAATCTCAAATTGAAAATTCAAAAATTGAACAAGAACTTATCAATTTTGTTAAGAAATTGAAGAAAAAGAAAAGGAAAACCATGAAAACTTGAATCAAATTGAAAAACTCAATCTTTGCATCAAAGAAAAAGAAGACATCATCAAGAACTTTACTCAAGGGAAAGACAATATGAATGCTCTACTTGGAGTTAAGATGAATTCAAATAAGCATGGTTTAGGTTTTGAACCACAAAATTCAAAGAAAACTGAATCATCTCCAAAGAAAACAAAATCATCAAAAACTCCTTTAATAAAATTTGTCAAGGCAAGCTCATCTGAAAACAAAGGAAAAATACAAAAACAAAAGAACCTGAGAGGTCGACACATACCTACCTAGGTCGACACACACAATGCACAGGTCGACCTATCCCAGTCAGAGGTCGACCTACCCTTCTTATAAAAATCACAAAAACTTCAAACCAATCAATAATCATTTTTCTCATGGAATTGGAATGTTTTCTCCTCTTACAACTCAAGATGGAATAAGTCTTGGAACCAAAGGTACAATGGTAACCAATGGTTAAATCCTTATTTCTATCATTCATCTTTCCTGCATACCAACAACAATACATGCCAAGTTTTTCACAATGGAACAAACCAACTAAGAGGCATAATGTTCAAAAATTGAAAAACAAAAAGTTGATTCTTCTGTTTCAAAAACACTGTGAAGAAAAATACACAAATTTGGGTTAGAAAGGATTTGTTATCTCTTCTCACTCAAGATGTTGGTACCAATCTCATGTGGGTACCAAAAATTTTTCTTGTCTAATTTATTATGTGCAGGAAAGCCGTGCATCCAATTCCAACAACATCTGGATTCTTGACAGTGGATGTTCACGACACATGACAGGAGATAGAGATAATTTTCATGCTTGATTGAAAGGAAGGTGGATCAGTCATCTTTGGAGGTAATAATAAAGGAAAAATAATTGGCAAAGAAAAATTGGTAAGTCTTGCATTACTCTAAGTGATGATGTTTGTTTAGTTGAGGGTTTGAATTACAACTTGCTTAGCATTAGTCAATTGTGTGACAATGGTCACAAGATTCTTTTTGAACATGATTCATGCAAAATAATTGACTCCTCTTCTGAGCAAATTAATTGATTGGAAAAAGAGAATAATGTCTACATGATTGATTTGTGTGATACTTCTTCTTTGAATGTTTGCTTGATTGCAAATAAAAATGACACTGCTTGGTTGTGGCACAAAAGTTGGGTCATGCAAGTTTCACAACCATTAGTAAACTCATAAGAATGAATCTTGTAAAAGTCTTCCTGAATCTTTCCCAGTCATTGACAATCCTGTTTGTGGGATATGTGCTCAAGGAAAACAAACAAGAAAATCTTTAAAGTGTTCAATGAAGTACTTACATCTAAACCACTTGAGTTGCTTCATATGGATCTTTTTGGTCCAACCAGAACTCAAAGTCTCAGTGGTAATAGATATGGCTTTGTGATCATTGATGACTTTACAAGATATACTTGGGTCTTATTCTTATCCCATAAAAGTGATGCATGTTCAGAATTCAGGAGATTTTACAATTCTGCCTTAGTGGGTTATCTTTCAAACTGAATTCCATTTTGACAGATCATGGGGTGAATTTGAAAATAAATCTTTTTCTGATCTCTGCACTGAACTGAACATTGTCCATAAGTTTTCTTCCCCTAGAACTCCAGAACAAAATGGGTTGTAGAAAGGAAAATAGAACTCTTGTGGAAATGGCCAGAACTATGCTCATTGAAAGTAAATGTCTAAATCTTTTTGGGCAGAAGCTGTAAATACAGCTAATTTCATTTTGAATAGAGCATTAGTAAGACCAAAGATCAGAAAAACCCTTATGAGTTGTCAAAATAAAAGCCAAGTGTGTCATATTTCAAAATTTTTGGTTGCAAATGTTTTGTTCACAATAACAACAAAGAAAATCTTGATAAATTTGATGCAAAAAGTTTTGAATCAATCTTTTTAGGTTATTCTGAAACTTCAAGAGCTTACAGAGTTTACATCTTGAAAAATAAGACTGTGGAAGAATCTCCACATGTCCTTTTTGATGAAATTTGTAAAAGATTGACACTTCTGATTTGTGCAGAACTCAAAAATGTGATGATGAAGATGATCTTCTTGAACATCCATCTACAAATCTTGAAGATCAAGAATACCAAATGTACATGAGGTTCTTGAAATGCCTACTTAAGTGATTCAGGTAATCATGTTCCTGAAAATCATGCAAACCTGAGGTAATTTCTGAACCCAGATTTTTAAGAGATCATCCACTTGAAAGCATTGTTGGTAATTTGCAAGATGGAATAAGAACCAGATCATCTTTTCATTCTGTCTTAGTTGAAGATTCTTTGGCACTACTTTCCCAAATTGAACCCAAAAATGTTGATGAAGCTTTATCTTGTGAAAACTGGATAAATGCTATGCATGAAAGCTTCATCAATTTGAACGAAATCAAGTTTGGTTTAGTACCAAAACCTTCAGATTTAACTTCTGTCATTGGAACTAGATGGATTTTCAGAAATAAATTGAATGAATCTGGTCAAATTGTTAGAAATAAAGCTAGACTTGTTGCTCAAGGGTATAACCAAGAACTTGGTATTGATTTTGAAGAATCGTATGCCCCTGTAGCAAGACTTGAAGCTGTTAGGATATTTCCTTGCATTTGCTGCTTCTTTGAAATTCAAAGTCTTTCAAATGGATGTCAAGAGTGCTTTCTTGAATGGTTACATAAAAGAAAATGTCTTTGTCAAACAACCTCCTAGTTTTGAAAATGAAAATTTCTCAATCATGTTTTTAAACTCAATAAGGCTCTTATGGTCTTAAGCAAGCTCCAAGAGCTTGGTATGACCGTTGAGCTCCTTTCTTGTGAATAAAGTTACATAAGAGAAAAATTGATCAAACTCTGTTTACAAAAACTGCAAAAATCATTTTATTGCTGTTCAAGTTTATGTTGATGATATCATTTTTGCTCCACAGATAATAATTTGTGCAATGAGTTTGCCCATCTTATGCAATCTGAATTTGAAATGAGTCTAATGGTGAACTTATTTCTTTTTAGGTCTGCAAGTACATCAATTGCTGAAGGAATTTTTCTGAGTCAAACAAAATATGCAAGGATTTTCTCAAGAGGTTTGACTTCCAGAATATCAAGCCATCCAACACACCAATGGCCACAAGTGTAAGACTTGAGAGTGATGCTTCTGGTAAGCCTGTTAATGCTAAACTTTATAGAGGTATGATTGATCTCTTCTCTATTAACTACCTCTAGGCCAGATATTCAATTCATTGTCTGCATGTGCGCCAGATTTCAAGCTAATCCTAAAGACGTCACATGTCTGCTGTTAAAATTTTCAATATTTCTAATTTTCATATCTTCTTCTTCATGTGATTTGGGTCTTTGGTATCCTGCTGGGTGTAAATTGGACTTATTGCATATAGTGATGCTGATTATGCCGGGTGCAAACTTGATAGAAAAAGCACTAGTGGTTGTGTTTATATCTAGGAGGGTGTCTTATTTCTTGGGCTTCCAAAAAGCAACATTCTATAGCTCTTTCAACTGCAGAAGCTGAGTATGTTGCTGCTGGTAGCTGTGGTACCCAGTCCTTTGGGTCAAACATCAACTTCTAGATTATAATCACACATTAGGTTGCATTCCCATTCTTTGTACAACACAAGTGCTATCAATCTGTCCAAAAATCTATTCAGCATTCCTGCACAAAACACATTGATTCGGCATCATTTCTTCGAGATGAAGTCTCAAAGAATTCTTTTGAACTCCACTTCATTGACACAGAAAAACAAATTGCAGACATTTTCACTAAGCCTCTTGCAGAACCTAGATTCACTTCTCTTAGAAGGGAACTTGGTTTATGCAAGTTTTCACATGTCTGATATATTCATCTCATCTTTTGTGCAAATAAAAGCCATCTCTCTTGCAAATAAATTCCTACTTTTCAGTTGCATGGAATTCTTGGTATCAAATAGTGATTTGAAGAAAGGCAAGTTAAGCTTGTCTGGACACTTTCACTATGCGTGAGTATATGTCTCCGCCAAGTATCAAGATTCCTTATGCAATTGTTGGGGGGAGTATTTGTTAGGGGGAGTTATTGTCTATTCTTCAATCATTTCACATGACATTTGTTGTCTATACTGAGCCCCTCATCAGAATTTTTGAGTCATTTGCTATTTTCTTATGAGAGAATAAGACATTGAACTAAATCATTGTGCATTTAGTTTAATTTCAAAGATTCGTTATCATTTCAAGGTTCAAATCTTAATACTGAATGTTTTAAAATGATTTGCAAAACACTATTATGCACATGAGTGGCTTTAATATTTCACTTTTGTATGTTTAAGCTTCATTTTTACCACATTGTTAAGAATAATTTTTCTAAATTCATAGTCATGACTTTTCTGGTCAAAGCAAACATATTCTTGCAAAATATCAAAAGAAAATGATCAATCTGGAAAGATACAAACAGAGCAATGCAACTTCTTGAACCACTGAGTAACCGGGTCATTTCACCTGAAAGTGATTTGTTTCGCGTCAAAAAGTGGAAATAAAATTTTCAACTCTGTATAAGATAATGAAAGTTAAATCACTGAGTAATCAGGAGATCTTGCATCTAATCAATGTGATGTCTTGCACTGAAAAGTGAGATTTAACTAATTTATTCTTTATTCTTTCCCAGTTAAAAATGAAAGAAAATCAAATGACAGGATGGAAAAGCTAAGACCTTATAAGTTCATGTTTACTGAGTTTAGACAATTATTTTACATTGTGTTAAATTTAAAGCTCCTAACATCCTTGTTAAATATTTCTACTCATTCATATAGGTCACTTTTCTTCACATTTGCATCATTATTTTAACTATATTCAGATCATTATACTTTGCTATACTTTGTGTTGAGAGTGTCTTTGTGATTAAACTTTATTGCACAATACAAAGAACACAATAATTTCTCTCATTGACAATATCACTTTGCCTCATTTATTTTGATCATTCCTGAACCTTCATATCCTACATTTCATTTATTGATTTCCTACAATGTTTGTTTCTCTCTCTTATCTATCTTTTTGATGCTGTTAAAAAGGGGGAGAAAGTTCCTTAAAGGAGGAGAAAGTAAAAGTTCTTCTCTAGTGGGAGAAAGTTCTAAGGGGAGAAAGTTCTTTAAAGGAGAAAGGTCAAATGGTGTAATGGTCAGAGGGGGAGTTATTGAGGGGGATTATTGTAGTCAAGGGAGTCAAGATATTGGAGATTGTGCATATGTTTTGTCATCATCAAAAGGGGGAGATTGTTGGTTGAGTGTGTTTTGGAATTTCCTAAAGTTGTACTTTAATGATTACCAATGAAACATCACTCATACTTTAATTTTAATGATGACATATTGTGATTTTAATGATGACATGTTTGATTAAAATGCTTAATGGGTGAAACATGTTAATTTTCAACAACATGTTTTGATGTTTAATATCTCATATTTTAATGATAATATCTTGTACTAATGATTAATGTGTTAATTTGTAGGTGTATATAGATTTTGCCTGGTAGTGTCGACACACCCCTTACTGGTGTCGACACAGTCTTTCAACCATAAGGCAAAATGAGGAAGAAAAAGTCAAGTGTGTCGACACAGCCTCAAGTGGTGTCGACACTAGTCCGCTCCCAGAGATCCCAGTTGAGGTCTGCATGGTAGTGTCGACACAGGCTGAAGTAGTGTCGACACTAGATCCAGTTCCTAGAAGACCTGTTTGGCAGTTTTGGATAGTGTGTTGACACTGCCTGAAGTAGTGTCGACACTAGTGACTCTTCCCAGAGAACCAATATGGGAGTATAAATACCCGTGTACTTGGCACTCAAAGCATCCACGGAAGAGCAAGCCAAGACCATTCTGGAAAAGGAGATTTGAGCGAAAAGGGCATCTGCATCCAGAGGAGTAGAGCAGCGCCGCCAAGGGAAGAAGAAGGTGAAGAAGAGGAGGAGCTCGTGATTGCAGCAGTGCTGATCAAGAGGAGATCCAGCCGAGTTTGTAATTGGTCAGAGTCTTGAATTCTCTGGGAATCTTGTATGTGTTCTACATAGATCTCCCAATTCTACTTGTCTCTACCATTTTCATTGTATTGAGATAGATCGTGCTAGAGGATCTATTCTCTAAGTGTGCTTGGTCTAGCAGAACTTGGATCCATGTGGTCCAGAGGGTTGAGTACGTTGTACTCTGTTTTGGAGCCCTAGTGCTCTGGTTGGAGCCGTTGTGCTCTGGTGCTTGAGCCGTGGTGCTCAAGGGCTTGTGAATTTGCTGAATTCACAAGTGGTCTGTGGAGTAGGTTGTCGTGCCTATCTCCTGGGTTTCTTTGAGTTGTTGAACTCAAAGAGGTTAGAGTCGTCGTGCTCTAGTTTGTACTGTACTTGTGTTTAGTGGTTCCTCCGTTGTGAGGAGGTGGACGTAGGAGACACAAGTGTGTGTTCTCCGAACCACCTTAAATCTTCAGTGCACTGTGGTTTGATGTGTGGTTTGTTGTTCTTATTCACTATACTCACACACCACACTTGGATCTGATCGAATTGTGTGATTTACTCATTTTAATTCCGCTGCCATATACACAATTTCTTAGTTCGTTTACCAAAGTCACCTATCCGATTCCCAACACTCCGGCGATGGTAAGGCTCCCCTCCGGCGATCGGGCGTGAAGCAGCCCGCGGCTCGTGGCGGAGCGTGGGAGCGGTGTCGAGAAGCGAGGAGTAGGTGGTTGTGCGTCGTGAAGGCCCTTCGTGGGTTTGGTTCTTCGTAACCGGTAGGGATGTCTTGCGCCCTTCCTGATCTGGGTGGATTGGGAGCCCCTCAGGGTTTATAGTTAGCTTTACTGCTTTCCCCATGCTCCCCTCCCCCTCGTGGTGTGTTGTATGGTTTGTGGGCGGCCCGGGATGCGGATCCCGTTGGTCTGCCTCCCTGCTGGTGTTGCGACGACTCAGTGCATCGCGACATTAGAGGAGTCTTCGGCCCGCTCAGGCGCGACCTTATCGCAACACGGTTGGCAATCGGGATAAGGCTGTCACGCCACGCTTCCCAGTTGTGACAGGATTGCTGTCGTGGTGTGTTTCTGGGTCGTGACAGGGTCGCTGTCGCGACGCCTTGCCCGGTCGCAATAAGGGCTGTCGCGGTGCCCTTCCCCATTACGATGGTGTCGTGATGGCCCTGGGGGTCGCGACAGTACCTGTGTTGTCTCGGTGTTTCCGTGGGCCTAGTTGTGTGTCGGGGTGTGCCCCAGGGCAGGCCTTGCCCTTAGGACCTTCTGGTAGGGAACGCGGCTGGTTGCCTCTCTGCATTTAGTGACCGAAGTGACACCTTTGTGGCCGTGTCCTGGAAGCGGTGCCAGAAGGGTCGTGTCTATGTAATATCGATTGACCAGCAGTCAATCGATTATTAGCAGAGCGACGAGTTTTTCATATTGCCGGTAGTGTTCTGAGGCTCCGGCTTTTCCGTGTGTGTTTGGTTGGCCGACGGCCCTCTTGGGGGTCTGTGCGTGCCTCGTGCTCGCTGGGCTTGTCATGTGATACAAGCCAGTGGTTCGCGTGGTTTTTGTGTGCTGCCCCGCCTGTTCGCCCGTGCTAGGCACTTGAGGGCTTGTCTTATTTAGAGGTTGTCTCCATTTCCTGGGACCCCCGTCCTCGGGAGCCTGTTGAGGGAGTACTCTGGGCTACAAGCGTGATCGAGTTGGCAGCCGACAGGGCGGACTCTGGAGCTGAGGGGAAATGAGGTTTGGACAGCGGTGCTGAGTCGTTTGTGGAGCTCTCTTGACTAGGCCTGGGACACCGAGGACGGCCGGAGTTCTACCTGGTGCAGGCTAGTCAGTCCCTTGTCTCACTGCCTCGCTCTACGTCAGTTTCGGAGCCGAGTAGGGAGGTCAGGCGTGAGGCCGCAGCTTGGCCAAGCTACTGTGTTGCGTGTGTTGTGTGTTTCTGTGGCGGCTCTGTCTCGCCCTTGCGCGGGGGCAGAGACAAGAGCTAGGCTAGCGAGCAGAGCATGTGGACTGTAGGTGTAAGACCCTCGAATTCCGTCGTATTTTTTTTTTCGTATTTATGTGTGTATATTGTGTTGAGTATGTATGTACGTATTTACGTGGATATTAAAATAGTATAAATACGTGTACATGTGTTTATATTAAACGTAAATAATGTATGTATTGCATGATGATAGTGTGAATATAATACCATGTACATATTGCATGTATAGAAGCTTGGTATGCATGGTTTTCTGCATGAATTAGGTTCTGGCCGAAGGCCCTTTTGGCGTCAATCCCCAGGCCGTTGAGGTGGTGTTAGCGTCCAACCCTGGATGCCAACACTCACTCCGGCGTCCAGAGATATGGACGTCAACTTCTCTGGCCTGCATGCGCAGCAGAGCTGCTATCTTCTGAAGCAAGGCATGGCAACCATTGGGGGATGTCCCCCAACGGCTCTGAGGGTGTCCCATCACCTTAGTGAGTGGGGGAAAGACCCTCTTTTGGTCTGAACCCGAATTGGCTCACCCCATTCTTCCCCTTCACCCTTGCAAGAGGAGAGAGGTGAGAAAGAAAAACCCTAGAGCTATCTGTGAGAAAAACCCAGTTTGAACCCCTAAAATCCGACCCTTGAAGCTGGTTTTGGAGATCTTCTGCATCAAGGAGGGAGCTGAAGCAAAGGGGAAGGCTTCCCCATCATCCCCTCGGCGTGGAGATCAACCAGAAGCTCGGAGGAAGGCGATCTGGAGGTGCTTCTGCAACTTCTTGGAACTGCCCAAGGAGGTCTTCTTCGAGCTATAAATTTCTTGGAGGATTTTTAGAAGGCAAGTGACCTATCTATGGTATCCCCGTATGAGTCTAGGAGTTTTTATGATTTTTATGGAATTTCCCTCGAGTCCTAGACCCTCCATTTCACCCAATTTCAGAGCTCGGGTCTGTGTTTCTGCACAGACCTGAGTAAACGGCAAGGTCCTTGGACGCCTGTGATGAGCTTGGCGTCCATCGACCCTGCCGCTGACTCTGAGTCAGCGGCCAGAGACCGCCGTCTAGTTCTTCAGGACAGAACAGTGAGCTGTTCTGTCCCTCTTATACGTTAATTTCGTTATGATTTTCGTGATGAGGATATATGGTATCCTATAAGCTATGTATTTTGTGCATTGTGGTTGTGAATGAATGTGGTGTGTTGGTGAATGTGGAAAATTGGTGTCTTTAAACTTGTGGGCATAACTTGTAGATAATTCTTGCAAATTAATGTTCCATGATTAGGATTAGTTAAATGTCTTGTTTTCACTCTATCCATGAAGAATTGTGGGACATGTATGTATGTTCTGATTTTTGTAATTCATGCATACTTGTGGAATTGCTAGAAAGTTCGATTCGGTAAAATGAAAGCATGTAAACATGGTTTGTGGTAACGGATTTATAGATGTATGAATTAGGATGATGTTGTATCCTGAAATCATGCATTAGTGTTTTCTGTGCAAATAGTAAGTGGGTAATTTCAAATGTGTTAGACCCATGTTAGCATAAGTTGTGAATAATATGCTAATTAGGTGTTTGATTTTCTGTAAATCCTATTTAGCTCAGAAAAATCTGAAAAATTGAGGGTATGATTTTGAACTTGAAAACAGCATGTGGTTAAAATTTCAGGTTATTTGGAACAGTAAATAAAAGTTATGTGTTTTCATGTGAATTGTGAATAATTCGTAATATGATCGTATGTGATTTTATTTTGTTTAAAACAGCATGATGGGTGTGTTTACTATGTGTTAAATCTTGAAAACTCTGTAGTACCATGTTAGGAAAATAGAGGTGTTCATGTGAGTAAGAAAGTGTGAATGAAATGAAGAGTGCCAAGTGTAAAACCATGTGTAAAACGTTAATGTGTAAAAGTGTAAAGTGTGCCAATGTGATACTGCTTCCGAGAAGGCAGTGGAGCTGTATCAGGGAAAAGTCCCCTGAGAAAGTTCATTGTGTTAAGTGACCCTAAGGGCATTAGGGGGAAATCCTGGAGGTGGACAAGTACCACTGGTTAGGGTGGAGACTTGTTCTCCCGGTCTGCGCAGTCCAAGAGTCACCATTGCATTGCCTAGATGGTGCCTATGTGTTATGTGATGTGAATGTGTCCTTCTTTGGTGGTTTGGACTATGTGTCACGGCACCTAAATTATGTGTAAAGTGTAATGTGTAAAGTGTATGTGACCATGTGTAAATGTGTAAGTGACATGTGAATGTGTATGTGTAAAGTGTAACCATGTGAAAAAGAGGAAATTGTGAAAAAGGAAAATGTGAAAATCTAGATGTGCAATGTGTTATTGAAACCATGTGAGGCTAAGTCTGAAACCATGTGAATTCAGAAAATGCATGTTATCCTTCTTGTGTTTATGTATGCAAAGTGTTTAGAACCCATGATAGGGACAACAAATGAATATGTGTGCAAGATGGCATGATGGATTGTTCATAGATTATGTTTTAAGCAACGTTGTAGCTCTGATGTGTTAATTATAGCCTTTGGACCATGTGAAATCAGCAACCTAAAGCATGTGAAAAGTTATGTATGTACTAAGAACATGTCGAATCCATGCTAATTATGTTCTCCGTTTATGTATGTAAGTTGTCCATGTTGATAACTCTCATGTTTGGTTCTTTATAAGGTTAAAGTTCATAGTGAACGGATTAGAGACCATGTGATAGGTGAATGTTATATTTTTGAAATCTGAAAGCATGAGTTATGTATAAATTGTAGAACCTTCATGATAGTTGAAAACTTAAATGGACTAGCATGCTATGTGTTGCTAATTGTATGTGCTTGTAGAAACCACTAGGACTTGTACGTGTATATCATGTAGTGTTACTTGCTGAGTCCCTGGACTCACTCCTTGCTTCGGCGTACAGGTGTAGTTGGTGACACAACACCGTTGGAGGAGACGGTGGAGACGGACTCCGAGCGCGGAGACTAGTTACTTGGAGCTTCTTTGTGATTGTGTACTTCATCGTATGTACTTGAACATTGTATTAGGATTATCATGAAAAGAATGTAATATGTGGACATTTTGTATCTCTATTTCAGCAATTTCATGTGAATTTTAGTTCCTTTTTGCAAATGGTAAACTGCATGTATGTTTAATGTGGATGATGAATGAATGGAGATAGTTCTCTTTTACTTCCGCTACTCTGTTATATATATTCCGCGTGTATCTCAGCTGTTTGTATCGTTGGGTAAATGTCCCACTGTGAGGACTCTCGCTATACCGACGTGGGTTGGTATAACCGTACCGGTGTAACGAGGGCCGTCACAGAGATTGGTATCAGAGCGACCGGTTGAGATTACACATGAATATAACTAAGTCATCATCCCCATTGCATGCTAAGTGTGTCCACATGTGTAGAAACACTAATAAGAAGTGAAAAATAGATAAGAAAATGGTTAGAAAACTTAGTAACCTAGCTCTAATTGGTGGCTGAAATTTATGACAGCCATGGCTTCCCGTGGACGACGTGGAGGTGCGCCAGCTCGCGACAACGAGCAGAGGCGTGATGATCAGGCGGAGCAACAGAGCCCCAGCACCGCGAGGTCCTGTGCTTCCCCCACCACCGCCAGTGGATTATGAGTGTTCATGCAAGGTCTGGTGCAGCCATGCAGACCCAAGGCACACACCCATGCAGCACTCCAGGCCCAGTTGGAGGCCCAGGTAAAATAATAAACAACTATAGTCCGCTATTGAGTTGTATGATTTGTGGTTTATTGTATATTGCTTGTTGTTTAATGTAGCAGGCTCAGGCCCCAGCTCAGGACCATGGTGGACCTTCCATCATGGAAGCGATTCAAGAGGATGACCCACCCTCTTTTAAGGGGGAGAGTGATCCCTTTTGGCAGAAAGCTAGATGAGGGAGATCGAGAAAATCTTCCGAGCTATCAGGTGTCCTGACGGGGACAAGGTGACCTTAGCCACCTACATTGTAAGGTCTCGGGTCTTTAGTGGATCCTTATTGGGTCTGTAGAGGTCCTGTGTAGTTGACGGCCAGGGCTTGCCGTTCAGTCTGAGTCAGCGTCCAGTGATGTGGACGTCTGAGCTTGAACTCAGCGACAAGCTATGTGGACGTTAATCTGTAGGCGGTTCAGTTGGCGGCCATTGATGTTGACGTCGACTAACCAGTCCTGTTGAAATAGGGCAGCCCGAGAGCAGGGTTTCTTCTTCTCCTTTTCTCTCCTTCCTTCCTCCTTAGCCTTTCTTGATTCCTGTAGCTCTGTTGGGTGATTTGAGCTCGTGGGAAGTCCTTGGATCGTGTGGCGTTGCTAGATCGGGCGGGAATCGCGAGGTTTTGGCGTGATTCGCGCGGAGTCTTCAGGGAGATCCGGCGCGTTTGGTGGCTGTTTGGGGATCTGTTAGGCATTCTGAGGTAGGGACTTAACTCCTATAACCTTCCCCAGCAAACCAGCATGTCCAATTAACTTAATTGAAGTGCAAATCATGGTTTAGGGTTTGGGTTATATCGTGCCAGATTAAGGGTGGATTGGATAATCTAGGTGTTAGATTGTCTAATTATGATTTTCTGGTAGTATGGATTGGTGAGAGGAAGTGTTTCCCTCCATCAGTCAGAGTTTGGATTTGTGTTTCTGCCCATTGGGACTGATTCGGGTCAGTTCTGGGTATGGGGGGACTGAAGATATCAACGTCCACATCTGTTGACGTTGAGATCTTCAGGGGTGAAGTAAACGACAAGGTCGATTGCCGTTTAGTTCCTATTAACGACATGAGGGTTGCCGTTTACCCCATGTTGGCGGCAATCGATGTGGCCGTTTATATCCTGTCTCCCAGCAGACTTTAGTTGTGCGTTAGAGGCGATTGACATGTGACGTCCGCCCTAATAGCACAAGCGGGTCAGGCTTAGTGTGTGACTCCGTCTGTGCATAGTGGTAGTAGTTTGTGGCACGAGGTGTTTACTACTGTACGGGGTTTCAGACGTTGAGTGTGTTCCGTCTGTTGTACGCGCGTTGCGTTACCGTGTACCCGTTTCTGTTGTGTTACCTAGGCGTGGGTGCGACTCCGTCTAGACGACTAGCGTGTAGGTTGTCCTCCGCTAGTGAGCCGGGACATCGAGTGCGACTCTGTCCTGTGCGTACTCCTTTGGTGGTTTTGAGCCGGTCTCCGTGGAGCCCCTTCTCTACCGCTAGGGTCAAGCGTAGGGGAAAAACCGGTCGTGGACCAGACGCGAGAGAGAGCGTCTGTAGTGTGCACACGTGGCTGGGGTTGAGAGCCTCTGTGGTGACGGGACGCCGAGCCACAGACCCTAGCTGAGTCCTACCTGCTATGTGTGAGTGTGTGTTACTGAGCCGTGTGGTTTACAGTTTTGTGTGGTGCGACGTGTACTTACTTTTTGTTTTACTTTCCGCACTTTAGACTGTTACCGATGGGGTTACTTTTCCCTACTGGGTCTCTTTCTTGAGACTCACTCCCTTCCCTTTCAGGTGGTCTTCGTCGACTCCCGTTCCAGGTGAGTCTAGCCACTCCGTGTTGGTGCTCCCTAGCTGCAGTGAGTGTACCTTTTTGTTGTACTTCTGTACTCTGTACCTTGTCTCAGACTCTGAGGTTGTATATGATATGTTCATATAGTGGAATATTACTGCTTTGCATGGTGAGTATCTCTTACATATAGTCTCCTCGGACTCTAAATACCTACCCTTCCGAGCTTGTCTCGTGGGTTAGCGGGTCAGAATTCGGGTTACTGGTTGTTACTGGTAATGCGGATTCTGGGTCGTTACAGTTTGGTATCAGAGCCTGGTCTGATGAGATATATATAAGAAAATGCCTACCATGTTAACTCAGAGTCTAAAGAGTACAGCTGCACTGTAGTTAGTTATGTATCCGGAGTTAGTTAGTGTATTTATGTGTGTATTTTGTTCTGTGTATAGTTCTATGGCGCCTAGGCGATGTCCTAGAGAGGGAGTAGCCGAGCAGACGACTCGTCCGAGGTTGGAGATGCTCCGCCACCTCAGCAGACGCAGCCTTTGCCACAGGATGCGCATAGTGGTATTGTTCCGCCGCCGCCACCTCCACCCCAGGTAGCTCAGGGATTGGACATGACTCATTTCTTGAGGGGATGGCTCAGTTTGTTGCTCAGCACCGTGACGCGCCGGTACCCCAGGGGGTGGTACTGGGAGGGTGTTGAGGAGTTCTTGCAGTTCAGCCTCCTCAGTTTTTGGGCCACCTGATCCAGATGTAGCGCGAGCTTGGCTAGATGCAGTGGAGCGGACTTTTCATTCCATGGAGTGTGTTCCAGAGGAGCGAGTGTTGTTAGCCAGTTACCAGTTGCAGGCGCAGGCGTTGACTTGGTGGTCCGCTGAGTGGGAGACTACTTTTCAGTCTCGCCCACTGAGACAATTCCGTGGCAGGAGTTTGTTGTTTCTTTTGAGAGAGCCTTCTGTCCTACTTACGTCCGGACGGAGAGGTTGTACCAGTTTCTGGACTTGCTGCAGAGGGACTCTACTGTGGTGCAGTACAGGGCCAGATTTGTGGAGTTAGGGCGTTATGCTCCGCAGATTATGGGAGATGAGGGTCTGAGGACTCAGCAGTTTGTGAGAGGCTTGAGGCCAGAGCTCAGGCAGGCGCTGATAGTTGCTCGTGTCACAGACTTGGATGCGGCCTATCAGACTGCGGCAGCATTGGAGGCAGACACCTTGCGGACTCGTGCTCGGAGTGCAGAGGTTCAGACGCAGGTAGTTCCTTCCCAGCCTCGCCAGCAGCAGAATACTGTGCAGACGACCCCGAGGACTACGACTTCTTACGCATCCACTTCTTCGGGACGTCGGCGAAGTCAGGATCTCGGAGAAAGTTTCGGCGTGATAGGAGGCAGGCAGAGCAGAGGCAGCAGTCGGTTGGGAGTGTGCAGCAGCCGACAGGTCAGCTTCGCAGCAGGTACAGCGTACTTTTGCTGGGCAGTGTTACGGTGTGACCAGATGGGTCATATGGCACGAGATTGTCCTTTGCTACCTCGTGTACTGCAGCAACAGACTCAGACTCAGCCCCGAGTGCAGCAGCAGCAGCAGCAGGCACCAGTGCAGCAGCGTCAGCAGACTGGAGGTTCTGGTGGGTCCAGAGGTAGAGGTCGTGTTACCCACTTAACTTGTGCAGACGCGGAGGCAGCTCACCTGGTGGAAGGTACTGTTTCAGTTTTGGTTGTGCAGCTAGAGTTTTGTTTGATTCCGGTGCCTCTCACTCTTTTATGTCTGAGGACTTTTTAGACTCCCTTGGAGAGTTGAGTTCGGGAGAGTCTGTTGAGTTGGCAGTAGAGTTGCCGACGGGGGACTTTGTCCTTACGTCCTACTGTCTCGAGGAGGTACCTATGCAGTTGCAGGATCAGTTGTTGTCAGCCCGTTTGTTTGCCTTGCAGTTGCATGACTATGATGTGATTTTGGGTATGGATTGGTTGGAGCGGTATGGTGCAGTGATGGATTGCCAGAAGAAGAGGTGCACTTGCGGATACCTGGCAGCGGCGTTCTACTTCCAGGGTATCGTACCTCTTACTTCTCGCTTTTTAGTTTCTGCTTTGAGGGCAGGGAGGTTACTTGCTTCTGTTGTCAGGGTTTCCTAGTTTCTGCAGTGACTCTTGACCAGATTGCCTCAGGAGTGGGAGACATTCCTGTAGTGTGTGAGTTTCCGGATGTCTTTCCGGAAGAGTTGCCTGGTCTTCCACCAGAGAGAGAGATTGAGTTTACTGTAGAGTTGGTTCCTGGCACTTTACCTTTTGCGCAGGCACCGTACCGTATGGCACCAGCGGAGTTGAGGGAGTTGAAGAGGCAGCTTGAGGAGTTGTTGGAGAAGGGCTATATCCGTCCTAGCTTTTCTCCGTGGGGGTCTCCTGTGTTGTTTGTCCGGAAGAAGGATGGTAGCCTGAGGTTGTGTATTGATTATAGGAAGCTAAATCAAGTGACCATCAAGAATAGGTATCCTTTGCCTAGGATTGATGATCTCTTTGATCAGCTTCAGTCTGCTCGTGTCTTCTCGAAGATTGACTTGAGATCGGGCTACTATCAGTTGCGGATTAGAGACTCGGACATTGAGAGGACTGCTTTTCGGACCAGATATGGACACTTTGAGTTTTTGGTGATGCCGTTTGGGCTCACCAATGCTCCAGCAGCCTTCATGGATCTGATGCACCGGGTGTTCCACCAGTTCTTGGACCGGTTTGTCGTAGTGTTTGTTGACGACATTCTGGTGTACTCCATTTCGGAGGAGGAAACGCCGAGCACCTGAGGATCGTGTTGCAGACCTTACGAGAGCACCAGTTGTATGCCAAGCTTAGTAAGTGTGAGTTTTGGCTACAACAGGTTCACTTTTTGGGGCACGTGATCTCAGGTGAGGGAGTTTCAGTAGATCCAGCGAAGGTTGAGGCAGTTTTGCAGTGGGAGAGTCCCAGATCTGTGTCTGAGATTCGTAGCTTCTGGGTTTGGCAGGTTACTACCGCAGATTTGTTCGAGACTTTTCTCAGGTAGCTGCACCCTTGACTCGGTTGACGAGAAAGGGAGTTCCGTTTGAGTGGTCGGATCAGTGTGAGCAGAGTTCATAGAGTTGAACGACTGCTTACGTCGGCGCCAGTTCTTGCCTTACCTACAGGTGAGGAGGGTTTTGAGGTTTGCACAGATGCTTCAGGTGTTGTTTGGGTGCGGTTCTGATGCAGCAGGGCGAGTGGTGGCTTATGCGTCTCGTCAGCTTAAGCCCCACGAGGAGAGTTACCCGACCCACGACCTAGAGCTTGCAGCTGTGGTGTTTGCTTTGCGGATTTGGCGTCTCTACCTGTACGGAGTGAGCTTTGTAGTCCGTACCGACCACCAGAGTTTGAGATATGTGTTTTCTCAGAGGGATCTAATATGAGGCAGCGTCGATGGATGGAATATCTGAAGGACTGTGATTTCAGCATTGAGTATACCTGGAAAGGCGAATGTAGTTGCAGATGCCTTGAGTAGGAAAGCACAGATGAGTCATCTGATGCTTAGAGAGTGGCAGTTGTGGCAGTCTGCGGCAGAGGGATCTTTCAGCGTTTCGTCCAGTCGTTGTGTGTGTTGGGCAGTTTGTTAGCAGCTCCCGCCGTTGTGAGACAGGTTGCTGAGGCTCAGCAGGCAGATCCCGAGTTGCACAGTGTGTTGCTTCTCCCAGAGGTTGAGCTTTGTGAAGACGGGACTGTTAGGTTCCGAGGTAGACTCTATGTTCCTGTTGAGGAGTCTATCAGGAGAGTCGTGTTGCAGGAGGCACATGGTTCTAGGTACTCTATTCATCCAGGGGCAACCAAGATGTACCACATTTGAGACATCAGTTTTGGTGGCCTGGGATGAAGAGAGACATAGCGGCTTTTGTTGCTAGGTGTTTGGTCTGTCAGCAGGTGAAGGCCGAACATCAGCGTCCGGGAGGACTTGTGCAGCCGTTAGAGATTCCGATGTGGAAGTGGGACCATGTTACGACTGACTTTGTTTGGGTTTGCCGAGGACACCTGGAGGTTTTGATAGCATTTGGGTTCTTGTGGACCGATTGACGAAGACTGCCAGATTCTTGCCTGTCAGGACTAGTTGGGGTGTGAGTAGGTTGGCCGCCTTGTACGTAGAGCGGATTGTTCCTTTGCATGGAGTGCCGATCTCTATTGTGTCAGACAGGATCCTCGCTTCACTTCTGGTTCTGGCGCAGTTTCCAGAGAGCTTTGGGGACAGAGTTGGCTTTTAGTTCCGCCTACCACCCTCAGTCAGATGGTCAGTCAGAGCGGACTATCCAGACTTTGGAGGATATGCTTAGAGCTTGTTGCCTAGAGTGGCAGGGGTCGTGGACAGTTCACTTACCGTTGGTCGAGTTTGCATATAATAATAGTTATCACTCCAGTATCGGTTTGGCACCATATGAGGCTTTGTATGGACGACCGTGTCGCACTCCTCTTGACTGGTTCGAGGTTGGCGAACGAGTTCACAAGGGCCGGAGTTGGTTCAGTAGTCAGTTGAGGTAGTTCAGCTTGTGAACAGAGGCTTTAGTCAGCTCAGAGTCGGCAGAAGAGTTATGCAGATCAGCGCAGACGACCGCTCGAGTTTCAGGTAGGAGACCAGGTGTTTGTTCGTGTGTCTCCTATGAAGGGAGTGGTGAGGTTCGGTAAGCGTGGGAAGTTGAGTCCTCGCTTTATTGGGCCTTTTACCATTTCTGAGCGTGTCGGGAGTTTGGCGTACAGACTTGAGCTTCCGTCAGAGTTGGCAGTAGTGCACGACGTGTTCACGTGTCGATGCTTCGGAGTACCTTTCTGACGAGTCTCACGTTCTGCGAGTGCAGAGTGGTCTGAGGTGACTCCAGTGTTGACTGTACCCGAGTTTCCGTTGCACATTGAGGATCGCCGAATTCAGAGGTTGAGGAACAAGCAATCCCTTTAGTTCGTGTTGCGTGGCAGCGGCACTCCGGTGGTGAGTCGACATGGGAGTGGGAGGACGAGATGCCGAGCATTTTCCGTACCTCTTTGGTGAGTTTTCTTTCCTTGTGTTGTTGATTTTGAGGGCAAAATTCCTTAAGGGGGGAGAGCTGTAAGGTCTCGGGTCTTTAGTGGATCCTTATTGGGTCTGTAGAGGTCCTGTGTAGTTGACGGCCAGGGCTTGCCGTTAAGTCTGAGTCAGCGTCCAGTGATGTGGACGTCTGAGCTTGAACTCAACGACAAGCTATGTGGACGTTAATCTGTAGGCGGTTCAGTTGCGGCCATGATGTTGACGTCGACTACCTAGTCCTGTTGAAATAGGGCAGCCCGAGAGCAGGGTTTCTTCTTCTCCTTTTCTCTCCTCCTTCCTTCCTCCATAGCCTTTCTTGATTCTTGTAGCTTCTGTTGGGTGATTAAGCTCGTGGGAAGTCCCTGGATCGTGTGGCGTTGCTAGATCGGGCGGGAATCGCGAGGTTTTAG